>JARFJB010000002.1:3785000-3795000 GCA_036346205.1 Vesta saturnalis
TTCTTTTTTTCTATTTTCGGAGCTGCATGCTTCCTTAACTTCTTTGGTTGATGCGTGCGCTGCCGATTTTGTTTGCTGGTGTGTTGCAGGTTTTTTGTATTCCTGGTGCAGTAATGTGTGGTGCGGGTACTGACATGTTGTGCACCGCCGTATTGCGTGGCATCTGACGTTGGAACTGTGGTCCATGCAATTGAAACATAGACGTTTTTCTCTCACGAATGTGATCCTGGCTTGTGTTGACAACCCTTTGAACTTGATGCAGTCACCCAACTTGTGATATTGGTTGCAGTAGACGCATGCTTGCCGTTTATTCTGCCACTGGGGGTTCCATTGGGGCTGTCCTCGTGTGGTAGTATGGTGTGATTTTCTTGCCTGGGACATTGCTTCCATTGACTGGAATCTTAGTTTGAGGAATTCCATTACTTCCTCCATTAGTGGTATTTCATTTGGTGCTTTCAGCGATTGTTCGAATAGTTTGTTTGTCTCTGCGTCCCATTTTCTTGCTACTATGTGAACAATAAGAGGACCCCAGGAGGCTGTTTCTACTCCTAGGTTCTTTATTGCTTCCAGACACTCATGAGTGGTGTCATGCAGACGCCTTATTGCCCCTGCATCTTGCTCTTGGATAGTGGGAAAGTCTAGAATTTTGTCTATTAAAACTTTTACCATTAACCGTTTGTTGTTGTATCTGCTCTCGGGAATTTCCCATGCTGTTTTGTAATTGCATTCTGCTATTTGAAGGTGTTGGATTAGTTTTGATGCTTCTCCTGTGACGTTGCTTTTAAGGTACTGCATTTTTTCTATTGTTGTCACCGTTTTGTTGGAGTGTATTATTTTTTCAAACAGGTCTTGGAACGTCATCCAATTTTCATAGCCACCGCTGAACATAGGTAGCTTTATTTCTGGCATCTTGATGCTGCATGCCTTATCTCCAACCATTTGTATTTTGTTTCCGAGTTCGATGCATATTTGGTCACACCATTGTTCTGTTTTCTCGAACTCGCTGTTTGAAAAATAGTTGTCCTGATGTTTTGTTTCATGTACCTTGATGTGTTCGTGCAGGTCTTCAATTGCAGTCCATTGGCGCTGAATCTTGTCTTGCCATAACTTAAGTTGGACCGTGTTTTCTTCTTTCTTCAATCTTTCCTCTACTTGTTGTAATAGAGCACCTAGTTGTTGTATCTTGATCTCTTGTCGTTTCAATCGCTGTTCTTGTTCTTTATCGACCCCATCGTCTTCTTGCGAGGTGGTTGTTAGCTTCTTTTCCAGTTCTGTCAGATAGTTCTTAATGTGATTATATAGTTTACCCAATTTTTCAAAGTATTCTGATGTGTGGTAGTCATGATCATCTATCTGCAGTTTGGATATTTCATTGTGTGTGCTGTTCGCTTCTTCCCACCATGTTTCCAATGTATTGCTACGTTCATTAATGTACACCTTGTTCTTCGGTGCCGCCGCATCTTTCTTCATATTTGTAAACATCTTCTCCATAGCCTTGCCGATTTCATTTTGGGTGTTGGCCAATTTGTTTATCTTCTCCATTTTTCGCTTTGAGTCTTGTGTTGTTTCTTATTTATAAAGCTTGATTTTCTTACCCACTGTCGATATGTTTCTTCTTTCCTGTAAGGGGCGTAAATCCTTATAGTTGACAGAGGTAGACTTGCTGCTGTAACTTCTTTTGGCGGTGGTGGTGGTGAATTGAATGCAGCTGGTGGTGTTGATGTCTTCAATAGGCTGATGTTCAATAGCTGCTGCTGTTGGTGGTGGATGATGTCTTCAATAGTAATTAATTTTACTGGTTGCCGATGTTGTTGGCTCGAAGGACCATGTTCAATTCTCTGATTAGAGAGATTGAGTAGTTGGGGTTTAATGTGAGGGGTACGCCGTCACTCGTACCAATTGTAGACTAGACCTCACAACCCTGTTGAGTAATTGAATAAAAGATGAGATTCATTCAAAGACTGATTTATTTGATACTATTTACACTTTATATACAACTTTTTACATGACGTGTTTTATTGTTTGACCTAGTTAGTAGGTCATGTTTTATTCTTTTAAGCGCCTTTTTGTGCTTACTAGTTATAATGCACATAGTATATGTGTAATTTCAACCTTACACACTTTTGTATCAGCAAAAATTGTCGCAATAATTAACCTGCTCTATATTCAGTTTTGCTTACGATTCGTTTTACGTATTTCTTAATTGTTAATTGTACTTATATTTCTCAACTTATTACTAAATATAAAATTACTAAAATTATTATCATTATTAAAATACCCTGTTTAATCTGCAAGATTAAACAGAGACTCTATCAGCTTTGTGACAAACAGTACAGGAAGTGTGTGCTATAGTCACGAAGGGTTATAACCTGCATAACCATCTACCGTTTATCTGACTGATATGATTTTGCAACACGGATTATGAAAGTTGCAAAGAAAAACTATCCGTGTGGATAAAATGATATTTATAAATTTAACCAAAGCAAGCTTTCCTGAGGTATATGTAAAGCCTATGTGATAAATACATATTTATAGGTAAAGTCAGTTTCACGAAAGATGAGCGGCCTTAGGACAGTGTCTGAGTGCCTGTGTGACATTGTGTCTGTGTGCCTGTGTGCCTGTGTATCTGTGTTCCTGTGAGTCTGTGTTTCTGTGTGTTCGTGTCTCTGTGTGTCTGTGCGTCTGTGCGTCTGTACGTCTGTGCGTCTGTGCGCATGTGCGCCTGTGCGTATGTGCGTCTGTGCGTCTGAGGTTCTGTGTGTCTGTGGTCTGTGGGTCTATGCGTCTGTGCGTCTGTGCGTGTGTGCGTGTGTGCGTGTGTGCGCGCGTGTGCGTGTGCGTGCGTCCGTGCGTGGGTGCGTGCGTGCGTGCGTGAGTGCGTGCGTGCGTGCGTGCGTGCGTGCGTGCGTGTGTGTGTGTGTGGGTCTGTGGGTCTGTGGGTCTGTGTGTCTGTGTGTCTGTGTGTCTGTGTGTCTGTGTGCCTGCGTGAATGTTTGAACAACCATCTTTACAGCATACCTTTTTTTAATAAATTAAATATTAGGTAAGTTGTTCTTAAAGACATTTGCCGTAACAAACTAAATAAGCCTTAAAAATTAATTTAATTGATTCAAAGATTGTATGTGTTTATATAAATGTTTCGATCATACTCTACTTACATGATTATTTAAAATTAATGATGAACATTATTAAATCTGTTACAAGGTAGGTAAATATCTATGCGAGTACAACATGTAGTATTTGCACATCTGGTTCGAAATTCCATTTTTCCCTAGGTGCGGTGCACCCCTTGGGCTTCGTCCTCGTTGCGTATTACAACGCGGTAAAAATCGTGTATTTGTCTCCCTTGATGTATAATATATTATTAATTTATACGTAATATGGTAAATAATTTAAACGGAATTTGGTGTTATTTTATTTAAGAATTATTAAGTTATATTGTACAAAGGGAGATAATGATATTAAGTTGAATACGCTTTACCTTTGAAAAAATGGTGAAAATTATACGTCAAATTTGATGTCAGGTTGGTTTATGTATATTTACTCTTTTCCACAATCAAACAATTTTAAAATGTATAATATATAATTGCTTATATGTAAGTAGGAAGACTTACTTTCTTTGTACATTTAATATGAGAGAAAGTATGGATAAGTTAGAAATAGCCATTCTACAACTAATTTTTTTCCTATACATTAGCTATTGATAGATTGTTACATCATATTTTTTGCTTTTGTAAAGTGCGCTAAAGCATATGTTGAAACTACATTTTGAGTGCTGCTCAAATGTATCACGTTAAAGCTACCGTAATACTCGTCGCTAATTTAGTAAAAGGTTAGTTAACGCCGCTCACCGTTCTACTCGATAGTTTCTAATTTCTTTTTCCCATTCGGAATCTTTATCTTGACAAAGAGCAACAATCTGAGGATCTATTTTTAAAACTTTTGCTGGCTTTGCTTTGTCAGGTGGGCGTGGAGGATATAATGAGCCTGGCGGTTTTTCAGTAAGCAGGACTTCTCTTTCTAGAGCATCTCCTTTAGGGGACTGCAAAGTAACAATAAAGGTTAAACGAAAGCTATATACTAATCGGACAAATTTTCAGATGGTAGTCTCAAGTTAAGTTTTGTGTTGCATATAGTCATAGACCGAAACGTTTAATTAAGTTGGAAATTTATTATATAATTACACATAGCGGTTTATGCATTGCCAGTTGATTAAATTGACATTTTGAATCATTGCGTTGAAATTTGCCGTAGAAGTAATTAATGCAGTGTTTCATAGCCAAAAACAAAATTAACCCGGCGACACATTTTTTAAAAACGTTTGCAATGTAATTTATAAATGTGAAACATTTTTTTCAGTCGATTTCATTAGTTGAGCAACCTGTAAACTTTAACAATTTCGTGTTATGTTATCTCACTGGTCTTGGACGTCTCATTCTGAATAAGTGGCGCAACTAAGTAATGTGCTTTTTTCAATAAATTCTTGGATATGTTGTTTTTCTGGCGCTTATCTCATTAATGCATTCTTCATTTTACCCACTCGTGTTACCACTCTCACTCTTCTCAAGTACTTGATCTCCATCGTATTTACTTTGTAGATGTTTAGTAATGACAGTTTCGGTGAGAGTGACAGTCACAGGGACAGTGACAGTGACAGTGACAGTGTCAGTAACAGTGACAGTGACAGTGGCAGTGATAGTAATAGTAAGTGATAGTGATTCACGGTGATGGTGGCGGTGACTGTGACTGTTACGGTAACGGTGACAGTGACAGTGACGGTGACAGTGACAGTGACAGTGACGGTGATAGTGATAGTGACAGTGGCAGTGACAGTGACAGTGACAGTGACAGTGACAGTGACAGTGACAGTGACAGTGACAGTCACAGTGACAGTGACAGTGAGAGTGACAGCGGCAGTGACAGTGCCAGTGACAGTGACAGTGAGTGACAGTGACAGTGACAGTGACAGTGACAATGGCAGTGACCAAAAATTATAACGACAGCGTTAACGTTGCTGTTATGTTTTCCTCTTCGCACTCCTATTGGAGATTTGCCATTAAACGCTATGTATGCCAATCGCAAACCAGCCATGCTTCTTAGATTGCAAGTGCATATTTGGTGATTTATTTTACCATTTTAACTTTGCCTTCATTCCAGAGCCTTTCTTAAAATATGTGCCGTTCCGTAGATTGCCGTATTATGCATTCAGTGATACAGGTAATTTATTCGCATGTTTTTTAGAATTTTTCCTAATGGTTCCCAGTGACCCAATAACAAGTGGTACTATTTCGACTTTGACGTTCCACATTATGCTGATCTCTATTCTTAGGTCTCTATTATTTTAGAATTTTCTGAGCATCTTTGCAGTCAACGTGGTCGTTAATTGGATAGAAACTCATATCAGAGTAAATGTCCGATTCGTTTTGTCCTCTATCATTATTTGGTCTGTTAGCAGTTATAGTCCTGTCTGTATGTACCTTGTTATCAAACATTATTGTTACTTCTTCGTTGTATTCTATTGGATTAGGTTTTATATACCATTTGTTTGATGTTACAAGATTATGGTTTTGCACAGTTCCCAGTGGATATATGTATGACCTTAAGCTATTTGCAGAGTCAAAACAACAATTAGCACCTATAATTAATATTACAAACATATTTAGTGACAATACAGCAACGCAACTTGGATTAGATAAATGTTCTACGGTCCATACAGCTAAAGGTATTCAAAATCAATCTGAATGTGTGATTCATAACATTAATTCCTACCTTTGGAAAAAACATACAAATACCCTGATTTGCAACAAAATAAAGGTATTTGTTACTGAATTCTTAAAATAGAATTTATAAGCCAATATAAAGGTAGACTAACCAAACTGCTCAATACGAAGCTCAAATCCAAAAATCTATTTAAAGCTATTAACACTTGGGCGACTCCTGTACTTACCTTTGGTATAACCAAATGGAGCAATGCTGATCTCAATCAACTAGATAGATTAACTCGTACAATGCTTACTACATTTAATAATCATCATTGGAATCAGTATTTTAAGGATTATATTTACCTCGTTAATAAATATATCTCGTCTTTGTAAAACTCATATATCCAAGATGCGCAACTACTTTTATTCTCTCACAAATCCAAAAATTAGAAAAATTATTTCAGCTGATGTTTCTTTTACTCCCCTTAATCTGAGTAAAAATGAGGCACAAATACTTCCACTGACAGAATAGCGTAATAGAAAGAAAAAGCACTGCATCGATGGTATCCTAATCAACTTTATTCAGAAGAAATTGATAAAAAAAATTCTTTAACTTATTTAAAGAAAATATTTTTATATCCTGCGACTGAAGGATTCATTTCGTCAACACAAGATAAAGTTGTAAGAACAATTTTGAAAAGAACGTTCTCAAACTAAACGTTAGTGATAGATGTAGGAGACGTGGTTCATCAGGCGAAACAATTAAACATATTACTGGAAGATGTAATGCTTTAGCAGATAATGGTTATTTATCTCGTCATAATGAAGTCGCAAAAATACTTCATGTCAAATTGCATTAAAACATAACTTAATCTCTAACCCTGAACCTTACTACAAATATTTCCCTGATGCAGTTCTAGAATCACAAGATGCGATTTTGTAATGGGATCGACTGATAATAACTCACAGAACGGTATTATATAATCAATCATTGTCCTTGTCATGTCTTTATAGACAAGAAAAACAAAAAAGGGCAAATTATTGAAATCATAATTTAAGTAAAACTGTGAGAGAAAAATCGGTTAAATACCAAAAACCTTTCATGAGAATTACTGAATATGTGGAAATTAATGGAAATTAAAAAATTTAATTCGGTTTAAGATATATGTACTCAACATCGGAAACAAAATATTGAAAATTTAGGATTACAAAGTGGTTTGAGCATGACTATACACAAGACCGTTGTCTTACAAATTTGTAATATAGTTAGGAAGTTCTTATTGTAGGCTATATCCCAAGACCTGTGAATTTTGCCGGTTAAAATTAATAATTCAAATTAAAAGCCCGAGACCGGAGGGTAATTTTGACTTTCGGGATTTCATTCAAGGACTTTCATACATTTATATCTTATATGCAACACAAAAAAACACAAGTAACGGTTGCGAAACGTCTAACTGTTTACAAATATATAATCAAATACTAAAACAATTAAATGTATTTACTTGGACTACGGGTATCACCACGGCTTTACTTCCTGGAATTGGTGGCAATGATACTATTACATCCAAATTTCGTTCGGGAAAGTTGTCAAAATCAATTTTCGGTAATTCCGGACAATTTATTCTGAAATCTGGATCTATTTCTTCATGTATTTCCATTAATTTATATTTAAGATCAATTAAGTAATTAACTAGACTACATTTATCTTCTCGTAACGTTAATATCTTCAAATTATAGTTACGCTTTAGATCATATAACTAAAACTTTATTACTATACAAAAAAAGAGAAAAAGTATAGAACGCACCCGTTGTCTAGCAGTAAGAAGCTGTTTATATTTCTTTACTGTAGTTTCTCGAAAACAAAAAGGCACTTTGTAATCGTGAGCTGTTTTTAACTTGAAATCACCAATTGATAAGGATGCTTCTTCAAAAGCAATTTCGTCTTCAGGATCATTAACGCCTTCTTTTGGTCTTTTTGCCATAAATTCTGCCCACTACAACAATTTGGTATGTGTCAGCGTAACATAAATTTATAACTTAAGGTTTCTAAAACTCTGAGGATATTCAGACATTAACTGAACCATATTGAAAGATCCATTAACAGGTCTTATTACATTAGTCTTTTCCTCGATTCATTAAATTGCACACAAGTTATATTTGCTAGTTAGAAAATTCAAATTACTGAGAAGAAACACGTCATATCACGTTTTCATAATTTAATATTAAGCGGCGATATAAAGTCAATACTGTTAAAAATGCGTACACGTCTAAAACGTACTGTTCGTACATGATGGTTAGTTCCTATACAGTTCACCAGTTAGGTACAATTTAGTGCTTTATCATTAAATAATAAATTTGGTTTTTGGACAAAAATATAAATAGCAATGTACCTCACTCATTCAGTGGTAAAACTAACCTTAGACCTGAGAGAATTTACCAATAAATTTATAGTTTTTAAATTATTCGAATAATCATATTTTTAACGCCTGACGAAAAAAGAGGGGTGTATAAGTTTAACGTGTATCTTTGTGTATCAATGTATCTGTGTAACTGTGTATCTGTGTATCTGAGCATCTATGTATCTGAGTACCTGTGTATCTGAGCATCTGTGTATCAGAGCATCTGTGTATCTGAGCATCTGTGTATCTGAGCATCTGTGTATCTGAGCATCTGTGTATCTGAGCATCTGTGTATCTGAGCATCTGTGTATCTGAGCATCTGTGTATCTGAGCATCTATGTGTCTGAGCATCTATGTGTCTGAGCATCTATGTGTCTGAGCATCTATGTGTCTGAGCATGTGTGTGTGTGTGTGTGCGTGCGTGCGTGCGTGCGTGCGTGCGTGCGTGCCTGTGTCCGTGTCCGTGTCCGTGTCCGTGTCCGTGTCCGTGTCCGTGTCCGTGTCCGTGTCCGTGTCCGTGTCCGTGTCCGTGTCCGTGTCCGTGTCCATGTCCGTGCCGTGGCCGTGTCCGTGTCCGTGTCCGTGTCCGTGTCCGTGTCCGTGTCCGTGTACGTGTCCGTGTCCGTGTCCGTGTCCGTGTCCGTGTCCGTGTCCGTGTCCGTGTCCGTGTCCGTGTCCGTGTCCGTGTCCGTGTCCGTGTCCGTGTCCGTGTCCGTGTCCGTGTCCGTGTCCGTGTCCGTGTCCGTGTCCGTGTCCGTGTCCGTGTCCGTGTCCGTGTCCGTGTCCGTGTCCGTGTCCGTGTCCGTGTCCGTATCCGTGTCCGTGTACGTGCCCGTACCCGTGTCCGTGTCCGTGCCCGTACCCGTGTCGGTGCCGGTGTCTGCGTCTGCGTCTGCGTCTGCGTCTGCGTCTGCGTCTGCGTCTGCGTCTGCGTCTGCGTCTGCGTCTGCGCCTGCTTGTGCGTGTGCGTGCCTGAGTGTATGGATGTGTATGTGTATGTTAGGTATAGTGTGTGTCTGATGTGGCGCGGGTGAAGTGTGTGTGTATGTGTGTATGTGTGTGTGTGTGTGTGTGTGTGTGTGTGTGTGTGTGTGTGTGTGTGTGTGTGTGTGTGTGTCTGTGTATGTGTGGGTTAGGTGTAGTGTGTGTCTGATGTGGCGGTGTGTGTGTGTGTGTGTGTGTGTGTGTGTGTGTGTGTGTGTGTGTCTGAGTATGTGTGGGTTAGGTGTAGTGTGTGTCTGATGTGGCGCGAGTGAAGTGTGTGTGTGTGTGTGTGTGTGTGTGTGTGTGTGTGTGTGTGTGTGTGTGTGGGTGGGTGGTGGTGCGTGCGTGCGTGCGTGCGTGCGTGCGTGCGTGCGTGCGTGCGTGCGTGCGTGCGTGCGTGCGAGCAAGCGTACGTGCGTGCGATTATTAATGCACCACTTTTCCTTGAAACCGTCCATATTTTTCATTCCTAGATACCATGTATAATCGGTGTTTATTCTTGTCAGAACTTTTTGCTTATAAGACTCAATGTAGTCACAGTCCCTATTGAAACGTAGTTTGCCTGTTATACATTTATAAATTGTACTTTTAGCCATTGTTATCAACGCGTTTACTAAGGTGTATGTAGCTTTCTTTTTTGGAAGCCCGCAAATGATTTCGTCTGTGGTTATTTGTTTTTTGATTAGATTAAACACTAGGATTCTAACGTAGCTCCATAATTCTTCTGCTTTCTGACAGGTTAGTATTAAATGCTTTGAGTCTCCAATTTCTAGGGAACAAAAGGGACAGAACAATGATTCTCTAAGTCCTGCCTTTCGCAAGAAAGTTGTTTTTCTAACCTATCCTTAGCAAAGTGCCATGCAATTTCGCTATCTGTTCCAAAAGTTAACTTACTGTGGAAGACCTCCAAATTAA
>JARFJB010000002.1:3800000-4017500 GCA_036346205.1 Vesta saturnalis
ATCTACCTGTATATAAAATTATTTATCTCAATATCTTCACAATCGCAAATAATGTTAAAGTTCTTGGGAATTTCACTTATTTTTTTCATATCATACTCATAAATGTAGCCTGCATCATAACCACCCATTGAAAGCCAAATATCGCCTTCCTCAGTTACTTGCAACCATAGAACTCTATTGGGAATGTCTGGAATATGCAACGGTTCTAGCACCTCTTCTTCAGAAGAATCCTCTTAAAATTAAATATGATGATTACTACAAACGGAATTTTACAACACAAATACCTAAAAGTAAATCTTCGTCAATATCCATTCCAGGATTATCCTCTTTTAATTTAGCGATGTTTACTTTTTTTCTTTCGAGTTTTTCAGCTTTACGAAGTCGAACCTGTTCTAGATAAATATCGCGTAGTATTTGAGATTTATACGTTGTAAACCGATTGATTATAGGAACTTCTTTTAACTTATACGTAACCTTTGTGTACTTCTGCGGAATACTTGGTACTTGTATTTGAAGAAAATATCCATATAAACACCCAGCTAAAACTGTTGTGTCCTATTTAACCAAATAGGCAAATTATGGGTAATTGGACTATTAATCGTCAAATCGTACCAATTTTGGATGCCACGACACATAAGTCACCATGCTCGGAACAGGTATATATCCTATAGGTGTAAGAATGGTATAACTACCAGTTTGAGAAGTTAATTTATAAATAAAAATAGTAGAATCTTCGGCAGCTGTTACTAACAAAGCTTCTTTAATGTTTAATGCAGTTCTTACAATTGGTTTGTTGTGAGGTTTTGTTAACTGCAAAATAGAATAAAAATCAAAAAGAATTTTGTCTAATTTGAAAATCTAGGAGCATGAAATATAATAAATGACTTAAAAAAATAAAAGAAAAAATGCAAGAAGGATAAATGTAAAGACCTCTAAATCACCGTTATTGTAATTTACCAATTGTAACCATAAATAACGATAAAGCAGTTTTGCATTATTAATGTTTGGTTGATGTGTATAGTATACTAATTTTCCACAGTTTAGGTCTATATCTGTACTTGGCAGGCAAAAACGGTTAGTATAATTACGTGGTATCACACAGTGGCGTCTTCTACCGATTTCGAAAGCACCAACCAGAATACACATTTGTTGTACTTAGTGCTTGGTAGCACATACGTGACAAAAATATGCGTCATATGATCTGTAAATTTACATAAATAAGAGAATAGTTTTTAACACAAATTCTTAAAATACGGTGCACAACAACGTTAATTGAAAACGATTTCTTTTCTGATCAGCACTAGGCAAAATTGGAAATATCCGACTTCACTTATTGAACTCGGAGTTCGTCGATAAAACGGCAAGCGATAAACAAATTTTTAGGGGTGTAACTATAATCCACAATCGCATAAAAGCAAACTTCTAACGTAGCACCGATGCTGTACAATCCTAACAAGATTGGCGTAACGCGTCTTCACTTAACCATCAACGCCGTTAGGCATCGAAGGCCCGACCACAATAATTCGTAGCTTCATCTTAATTATTTTAAACTTCAACTCTCAATATCTACACTTTAACTGAACTAAAAGGAAGCAATCATCTACCCTCTCTTCTAAAAGTACTTAGATTCGGTAAATGCCAACTGATCATTCCACATCGAAACATCGATAAAAAAATAAACGAGAGACTGTTAATTCAGAGAATCCATGAAACATAACACTACCAATTACTGTAAACTGAGTCCAATAAATTCTCAACAATATTTACAAGAGCTACACAATCAGACCAAGACACTATTCCATATGATGGACTTAATGCAAACAACTCAATTGATATAATCCAAGAATTGTAAACGATAATTATATCAGAACGTCACAGGATGTGAAAATGGCTGCGTTTAAATTTAGCAAACTAAACGGTTTACGTTATTTTTACATTCGTACTAACACAATTTAAATCTCTGCATAATTTATTAATAAAAAAATGTTTTTCCACTAACAATCTTAAATTAATAAAATTCATCAATGTAGTGAATTAATTTCCATATTACAAAAAACGTATTACCCGATTTGTCTTATGGTTTTCACACAATGTGACAATTATTTAATCTCACTGGAATTAAAGGCAACATTTGAAACAAATTATTAATTTAGATTGTATGTGGATTCTTACAATTAACGAAATTACATAAAACAATTAAACTCGTCAAACTTATGAGTGAAAGTTTTTGAAACTGACGGGGAAGGTTTAAATCATTTACTTATTCTGATACAAAGTGAGTTTTCAACATATATAACCACCACCGGCTACGGTAGATTTGCACTAAACTCACAGTATCTTTTTTCAGTTCAACCGGAATGGATGCGTCTGAAGTCGAGCAAATTCAATATCATTAATCTCTTACTACATTAATTAATTGCTGCACATGCACCAGCTACCCCCAATATAAGTGCAACCTTAAACACACGACACACTAAAAACATTAAAATTACTAAATTTTTTTATTAAGAACTGATTATCTGATTGATGTATTAGTTTAAGTACGTTGAATACGTATGGTTTTGTATAGTTACGTGGTTTATGATTATAGTTGAGCTTGGTGTAAATAATCGTTAGTTCTCGCTATTTTAAATAGCGGTAAACTTCGTTACTTAGTAATGAAAATACGTAATGTAAAATTTTATTATGTATAAAATTTATTACTTTGTATGGTACTTCGTTTTGCAAATTCATAATTGTATGCGACAGTTTGCCGTATTTCCTTTTGATAAATTTTGATTTAAACACAAAGGTTAGGTTTCTAAAGACGTGGCTTTCAAGCTCATTTTCTCAGGGACGGATCTGTGACAAACAGATCATATTTCGTTGATAACCCCTGAGATTCCTTTGGGAACGCAGTTTGTATCAAAGATGTAATTCTTTTTCCGATTCAGTGCCGAAAGGCTATCGTTTACGCGCGTATGTTACTTTACAATAACGAATATATGTAATTGGTAAATTAAGAGATAAGGGAGATGAAGTTGAAGATGACGAGAACTGCAGATGCTTAAGTTAGTCTAGTCAGAGTAGCCAACTAACGTAGGAGCACTTAATGCTCGAGGTAGTGAATTAATTACGTTCTGTTCCGAGATAAATGAACTTTCGTTAAGGGTAGTTTCCTTATTAACGCATTAAGGGGGATATTGAGGTGGTTTCGACTATCACGAACGGATCTTATCATTACGTATCGCCCATTGTTATGGACGCCGTTGAAGCATCCTTGGTGGAGGGTAGTATTTCAATATAATGATACTTTCACTCTCGGAGATTTAAGCTTAGTGCGGGTTAATAAATATCGCTAAATGCACAAACCCTGGGAATCAGTAGGCGCATGCCTGACTCGAGAAACAAAAATACCGCTGTAAATAAATAAGTTTCGCGATAAACTTTACTGTACCGTATAATCAAATGAAATATCAAACACTTGGATATAAGCAAGTTTCCTAAATTCACAAGGTGGTTTATCCATTGGAAAGTTTTCGAGTATGGTTACGACGACTACCATTGAAGGAGGTGCAGTGGCCATCCTCTGGAGTTACACCGTCTGCTGTATCAAGAAATTAAGAGAAGGTTTGGAAAGGTCCAATTGTTGCTGAGGCCGATCCGCAATTAAAGTAACCGCTAGCGTACATTTATTTGCGAACGGCCGAATATGCTTTCATTGAAAGTTCACTTTATAGTCAGTTATTGATTAATGTAGTTAAAGCGTATCCATTTGTGGAATTAATCAAAAGTTTATTCGTATGTTGTGGTGATTAGTTTGTATCGAAATTTCATAGTACAGAAGCGTTATAAGTTGAAATGCTTAACGTTTGCTATAATCGTTTTTTTTTTGTTGTTTTAAAAGTAAATGATCAATAGTTTATTCATTGAAGAAATTGGAACTAGCTAGTATCAATCCGATTTAAACAAAATTTAATACATTAATTATTGATGATATTATTTTACGGACACGTGTAAACATCATTTTGTAACCTATTTAGTTATTTTCTTAAATATCCTGGCGCCCATTCGATTATGACAACCTTCACTGTGACTTTCGTACATTGTGTCTGTTACCCGTTACCATGTTACTGCCGATTTTGACCGTAACAATATGTAAATTTTAATCAAAATCAAAACTGAGAACAATGTGATACACTGTTATATGACTGATACAAACCACTCTTAATTTTAAGGGTACAAAGCCAAATTTGTGGCAGTAATTTATAAATTTGATCAAAGATAGATCTTATTTATTAAGTTTATGCACACACGCACACGCACGCGCATGCCCATATTTACACGCGCACGCACACGTATACTCATACGCACACGTACACTCATGTGCACACGCACACGTACACTAACACGCACACGCACAGAAACACGTACACGCACACGCACCGGCACACGCACACGCACACGCACACGCATTCGCACACGCACACGCACACGCCCACGCACACGCACACGCACACGAACACGCCCACGCACGAACCAACACACGCACGCACGCACACAGGTACGTTTTAATTCACGCACGTTGGCATTTAAGCAATGATTAATTTTAAAAAACTCATTTTGGGGGAATAACGTTTTGTTAGTTAAAATGATATAACATAGATATGGTTAACGCCTCCAGTTGATGTCATACGTCTCCAATTGAATTCAGCCTTGTAATTAGTGGTGGTAAAATTATAAAAGATGGTGGTTACTAAGGACGTAATGGATGGTTCCCATGGAGGCTGTTACACAATTCGACAATTTTGAACATAATTTCACTTTTTTCAAAATCCTATAATATGAAATAAAATACGAATCTCACTTCTCAGAGGAATTTATGATGGTTAGGATATACCACAATATTGACAAGATGCTTAGCGACTGATTTTAAATTATCTAGGTATCACCAACACTAAGTATTTTGGTTAAATTTTTACTTATCGAAAAAAATGCGATATCAGTCTGCAATGTCGATTTCACGTAAGTATAACGAAATCGTGAGAGCGTATCTACATTATTCCTATACCATTCGTTAGTTGGTTGATAAGTTCGACCTCCTGTTGGTATTAGTAGCGACATTTCTATTTTACATACTAGTCAACGGTGGTATTACATTTTTTGACTTAATTGTATGGTTTTAGATTGGTATTAGTAGTGACATTTCTGTTTTACATGCTAGTCAACGGTGGTATTATATTTGTTGACTTACTTGTATGGTTTTACATTGAACCTGTTCAGTAGCTCGATTAATTTTTAAAACCGCAACTCTTATATACCCATCATCAAACCCCATTAAGAGTTGATCACCAGAAGGTTGTATCTGAAATAAACTCAATATTATTGCTTTATAACTTTCACATATTATTACTTCTAATGGTATCCAAATTAGTGTTGCTCCTTTAGCAGGATAATTGCAATGGAACAAATATTTTTGTTTTTCATAATTATATACCAACAATTTACCATCAGATCCAATACTTGCTAAATATGGACCCCACGGACAGGTTGCTATTTCCATTACCTTTCCTCCATGACAAATAAATAAACGAACTGGAGGATTCGGTTCTTTATAAGTGTCTAAATCGATCAACCATAATGAACCATTCCCATCCTAATCAATTTATCAATAAATTATGTTAGAAAACACAATCTTACCTGTGCATAAAAATGAAAATCTCTTCGCTTTTTGTTTAGTTTCTGAACAGACATAAGTTTTGCACCAGGAACGCAAAAGGTATGTAGAGGTTTGACTTGCACAAACCTGTCCTCATCACTTGGATCACATTGATCAATTGTATCATAAAACCAAACTCGAATATATCCATCCATTCCAACGGTCCACAAATCTCCGTTGTCGTAATAAAACTGCACAATTTGACCGGTGTGGCACTTTTTCCTTCCTACTTGACACACTTCTACTTTAATTAAGCCTTCATCCCACACTAACATATTTCCCCAAGTACAACCAGACACAACCTACGTAATATAGATTTGTTTAATTACTAGTGGCAATACTTAAGTATCACCTTTTCATCGGGCATGGGATATATTCCCAAAATATCACAATATTCCGTTTTACCAAACCTTCCTAATTCACCTTGCAGTTTGAGTCCTGTAAACGTTTCAGCCATTTTCCAAAATTTTATATGAGTCAGACCTAAAAGTTTTAATAAAAATGGCATGCTGTAGCAATAAAAAAAATGGAATCTAACCACATGTTGTTAGTTGTCCTGGGACGTCTGGTGAAAACATAACCCGAAAAACTTCATTTACATTTGATTTAATCCTTTGCAAAATCTTAGAACTTGCCCAATTAAAGATAGTGATTAAAAAATCAGGTTCTCCACTTTGAGACGCTAGGAATAATCCATTGGGGCTAAACAAGTAAGATGAATAAAACATTACCTTACTAATATGGATACCTGTAGTTTAAATGTGAAAAACATCTTGTGGCGCCTGCTTTTAAAACGGTTACAATTTCAAGAGAAGGCCATTCATAAATAATTATTGGAGGATTAATACCGTTTTCTGCAACAGCAAAGTGGGGATAATCCTGAACTGGATTAGTCTGAAAATAAATTCTATACAAAAAAACTTAAATACATTTACATTTTTAACTGCTATATGACCAAGTCCACCTCCGAATGCACTTCGTCTAAATGTAAATTGTCGAGTTTTAGCATCAAAAAAGTGAATTATATTTCCCGATGTAAATATGATATTGTGATCATCCGGTACTGCCATATTGAAATATCTAGTGCAATCATACCCAAATGAAAAACTGCTTGTTAAGATCATATATTACACTAAATGCAAATGAGGGTTATTAGAAAGGATACTCAAATTCAAATATATCTTCCTCAAAAGTGTTATCTTCGCTTAAAATCGGACCAGAGATAAAATTTTCAGATAAATATATTTCAGGTTCTTCTTCATGTACTTCTTCCTCATATTCTTCTTCCTCATCAAACGGTAACTGACTTGCATCTGTGGTATCGGACATTACAAAAATAATACAAAAATGCTACAATATATATAAATAATAACAGATATTAAAGAAAAATTAATACAAAGTTTCTTTGTTTTTTTTATGACATATTATTGTTCTACGGTATCTACTAAAGAATCTACAATTAATTTTTTATCACCTCAGTATTTACTGCTGTATGAACAATATGATTTACTTTTGAATATAACTGTTCAAAGGTCTGGGGGATCTTCTTCTTAACAAATTTTAAAATATTGCTAATAGTGCATGTTTACTGCAATGTTTATTTATTAAAATAATAATTATTTTTACATCACGCACGTGCGCGTATAGAAAAGAATGGTAACCTAGGTTACCGTAGGTTTAATTTCCATTTTTTTACTCTTTTACCTTGATCAAGCGCAATATTGGAATAGTTCGCCGGGTGACTCAAGAAACTGCTATTCCAAAATCCACAGTTCAGAGAACCACCCTTACAAACCAACAATTGTACAAAGTTTAAACGATAATGTCTATCACCGAAGAGTACAATTTAACAGGTGTTACCTACAAAAATATGAAGAGGATGGTAATTTTCCTGGGAAAATACTGTGGTCAGATTTACCAATTGTGGAGTGTTCCATAGGCATAAGGCATAACTATCTAATGTCTAATGTCTGGTGCGGTTTAATTGGTATGAAATTTTGTTTACATCTTTATTTCGTTTTTTGAGTTTCTTTTCGTTTTAGATAGCCGCTTAACAGGTCCTTTCATCTTTGATTACAATTTAACTGGTAACAGATATTTGGACCTACTAACAAACGAGATAATGCCTTCTTTGAGACAAATTATTAATCCTGACGACATGCAAAACATCTGGTTCCAGAAATCTTAAAATGTTTTAAGATATCTAGAAATCTTAAAACGATTTCTGCATTATACACTAAAAAAAAAGCTCCCTTATCTGATTTAGAGAGTTCCAATATTGTTTACTCCTTTACATGTAATGAATGTAATAAAAGCTACATTGGCCAAACTTCACGTTGTTTATTGGGTAGAATAACTTTTTTTTATGATTGTGGACCTGAACAGGCTAAATTAGGCCTATTGTGCTAAAGCACTCAGGAACACTTAGGAGGATGGATAGAGGGATAATGAATTGCCAATAGATGCCTATGAACAGCTACCTTAAATTTTCTTATATAATAAGTGAGAGGAAAACAGGAACTAGAGAGATCATTCCAGAGTTTAGAAGCCGTGTAGAAAAATGTGGATTGCGCACTTTTGGTACGACAAGTGGAGATTTGTACTGCATACTGATGATGTGAATGAGCGAACCGAGTGTTTCTCGCATAGATAGTCCGAGATGGTATCAAAGAATATAATTCAGCAGCACAATAACCGTTGTAATAACGATAATACAAAGAAAGAACTGAAACCATCCTTCTATGTTCAAGGGACTGTATGTGAGAAGTTAAGGACGGGTCATTTATAAGCCTAATCGCTCTCTGTTGAATACGATCAACAATATCGAGAGCGTATTGGGGAGCACTAACCCAGAGGTGAGAATTATTTTTGGGTTTATACAGCAGAAGCAGTTGTCGAAAGGTAAAGTACTGCTTAGATCTGTACCAAAAGCCTATTTTACGAGCAGCTGTTTTGGTAGCTGACAGAAGATGGTCAACCCATAAGAGATTTGAAGATACAGTCATACCCAACAGAGTAATAGAGTCCAAAAACTTCAGAACTGAACAATTCATACTTACAACAGAAAATGATCGACCTTTTTTGGCGGACATAAGGCAACACTGAGTTTTGTTAGCATTAAATTTAACTAGATTATTGCTTCCCCATTCAAGAATACGTTGAATGTCTATGTTGATTGAATTTTCCATTTCAGATATAATTTCTTCATTTGACATAGAAGGTGGATTATCACTATGAGTAGTCTGAGATGAACTACAGTGAAGAGTACTACCGTCAGCACAAAAATGATATAAAACGTAAATTATTTTCTTATGCTTTAACAGAACGTTCAATTAGCCTTTCTCATAATGTGAATTTTGACCAAACAAAAGTTTTGAGACCTGAAATTAATTATTTTAAAAGACTCTTTTTAGAAATGGTAGAAATAAATTTTAACGCTAACTGTTTAAATAAAAAATCAGACATAAATAAACTAAGCAATATTTATAATTACATTTTAACTTTTGAACATTATTATTATCCCTTCTATAATTTATAAGTCTTTGGTTATTTAAAAAAAAATTTTTTTAATTATTCTATTCATATTCTTTCTTTCCAAGTTGATAACATCTTTATTGTTATAATTATCATTATAATTTTAAAATGTATACATTGTGATCTTTTTGCATCTTAAATATTGTAGTATATGTCATATGTTTTAATTGCCACTATTTGCCATTTATAATTTAAAAAAATTTGTAAAGTTTTGTATTATTGTAGGCTTTGTAAGGTTATTTTGATGCACCGTGTATGTGTAGTATTTTGATAACGTATGTGACGTGTTTTGAATGTAGCTGAAGTGAGTTTGCATGAAACGAATTTTTTTGGTGTAATTGATACACCACTGAAATTTAGTGAGGCATTGGTTACAGTGTGAAGGAATATTTGAATGCTGTAGAAAGATTTTCGTGTTGAAAGTGGTAAATTTGGTTGAGAAATAGTGTTTTGAGTAAATTTTTATTGATACCGCACTGGTAAAACTACTGATCTTTTTGCTACCGTGTATGGAGGAATTTGGACTAAAGAAATGGATGTAGACGTATGAGTGAGTGAGTTTATGATATATTGATATTTTATTAACGTGCAGTAAGGAATATGTATGCATATTTTTCTTGTAGAAATTTCTGTAATATGGTGCTATAGGAAGAATAAAGTTGATAGAATGTGAGGGAGTTCGTTGGATTTTACGGAAATAAGATTCGCCCACATGTGAGATTTGCATAGAAAGTTGAGGGATAATTTGGTTAATCTACACAGTGAATGTAATTGCAATTGATGGTTCCTTCGGAAAGTTTTAGGGACTTTACAAAGTAATTCAAAATGGCTACGTTTATTTCGCATCGTTAACGTCTTCTTCCACGTTGAAATCTTCGACGCGGTAAAGAAACGCACGAAATACTCAGTTGTGGTAGGTGAATTTTGATCTTAGTGCGAATTTATTGTGACGTATTGGCAATATGGCGGGCAGAAGGTATATAAGCGAGTGTCCAAATTTGAGGGGGGGTTAGTTGATTAGAGGTTTAACTTGAGGAAGGGTCATGCGCGCGTTGTAACTATCATAATGGTTAGTGTTGGAGTTTATTTGTGAAAATTATAGTTTTAGCAGGGCATGTATAGCGCATGTATATCCCCATAAGGGGATAGATCGTATAACATCACAAATAAATAATTTAATATATTGTGAGTTGAAGGAAAACATTAGTGATTTTCTTCAAGAAATAAAAAGTACTTAGGCAGATTAGATGTTAACCCAGCAAATATTTTGTTATTAGTGACCTAATATTATTATAAAGAAAAGTGAAGGTAACCATTTAAGTAACCGAAATAAGAGTTTGTAAAGTTTAGTTAAGTTATTGGTGAATCACCATTGACATTGAATGTGTACAATCCTTAGCGCTACCAAATTGATTGTATAAAAGCGAATAAGAACTTTAATATGTATATGGAAGTAACCATTTTTCCATTGTGGTAAACGTTTTGAAGGGCAAACATCACAGTATAATGTGATGTGATGTTGTTAGGCTAAAGAGCCCCTATGCCCGGTATGCGAGTGAACAAACCATAGGCACTGCGTTAGTGAGTACTACAGTCGAGTGTGTAGAGCGAATAACGGCTACCTCATGTTTTTTGTGCATAGTGCATCTAAGAATTTAAAAAGGATTACGAAAGTAGATCATATGGACTACAACTACTGCACCGAAAAAGGATTAATTAATGTAATACATAAGAATTAGATTTAGATTTTCTTGAACCAAAACAAGTACGATTATCAATTTACATATTTACCTTTGAACTTATTCGTTCATAACAAAAACTTATAATAAGTACGATTATCTTTTAAGTATATATATTTTTTTGTTATTGTTGCGTTAATTACGGTTCATTCAAAGAAGAAAAAAAGGTAAATCGAACTTTAATTATTTTTTTGTTTTTAGTTTTAGGAATCGGGTAATTTTGGTCTTAACGTATTTATGTGTTTGGTGTTTTTTTTAACCACGTCGTATATATTTACATGCGAAATTTGTCAATATATATCCACTGTTTAATTTATTTTGTCGTTTATTTGTGTCAATTGTGTGCCTAACTGGTTACACCTTCTGATAAGTGAAATTTTCGAATTTAAGGATCGATTGGAAATTGCGTAATGAGCCAGATCGATCACAAAATTTCATTTTAGCTTTCAAATATTAATGCAGAACAATACTAACAAAGTACTTTTTTCATAAATTACATTTTTGAAGTATTAAAGTTTAAACCTATTAATGAATGTCTAAATACGATTTTAAAGATAAAGTAGTAATAAAATATAAAGGTATTATTGATGATACAAGCACTAACCGCTCTATGTTTGAATTATTCAGCAACTAACGAACTTTTTTTTGAGATAACAATTCATTATTAAACCGACTTCATTTGTTTTATTTAGAATTTTCTAAATTGGAATATTTATTTAATTCAAAGTTTTGTAACAGTTAGAAATATAAATTTACAGGTATACGAGGGATACTTAGAAAGTATTCAAGTTAACGTCTTACGATTTGGGAATTTTCATTTGTATAGGGTGTGTTCAATAAGTTTACGACGACCCGTGTATTTCAGAATTTTCTTAAGCTTTTGGATCAATTTATTTTGAAGTGTGATTGAATTTGAATGGTGAATGGTTTTAATGAGTAGGCTGCAACCCTGTCTTCCACAGTCAGATAGGATTAATTTAACATCCCGCCTAAGACTATTTGTTTTAGCAAAACTTAAAATTGTGGTGGGGCCTAGAGACAATTTTTCCCGGATTGAGCTTTGTGAGTTGTAGATTTATGGTAAGTGTAAGGTGTTTGAAATTGCTTTTTAATCATTTTACTCCTTATGTCGACCACGCCCATTTCCACTGTAGCTGGCTTGGCAACCCACTTAATTCGGTAAGCATACGTGACGCCTAGTGCGGTTTGGACGTGCAACAGCTTTCATTTTAATCTCACTGATAGTAAGTAGTTAATCATTAATTTATTAACATATTAATTTTAATAATGTTATAATGTTTTACAGATTGTCTTGAAAAAGGAAAAAAAAACTATATGAAAGCTAGACACAAACCAAAAGTGGTTTCTTCTTTTTTGAACCTTAATTAATTAATTGACTGCTTTCCCAATAACAAACCATTGTATATATATATATATATATATATATATATATATATATATATAATTAATTTGATTGTAATCTCATTATATTTAGAATTTACATCAGTTCTACATACATAAAGACAAGATTTACATCGTTTGGGGCTTGAACCTTGATGGCGCAGTTGGTTAGCGCGGTACTCTAGCAAAGTACAGGTCGTAGGTTCAAATCCTACTCGAGGTAAACTTTTTATTTATGTATTTAATAAAATTAATAATAATTTTTAATATGTATACTGTGTCCAAGATAAGGAGGGCCATTATTCCGAACCGTTTTTCTCAACTTTATGTTTAAATTACACGTAAAGATGTTAATTTAAATTGGAAGCTCTATGAATCCTCTCAATTCTATTCAAGTTTCATACACATTACCACATATTTTAACTTCTTACTTTGTTTTGAACAATTTTACTTTTACATTTGTTTTAGAATAGAAGTATAATATGGTGTTACACTGGAATATACTTATACAAATAAATTTACATGTATTGCGTAGAAGAAAACTACATATAATTGAACCTCAAAGATGCTCGGAAAGTAATTTCATGACAATTCTCATTGTTCAGCCATGTTCATACTTTTATATTTATGAAAATGGATTTAATTAGCTAGCAACATGCCATATAATCACTCTTGTACATAGTTATATATATATATATATATATACAACGTGAATCAAAAAACGTACCCCTCCTTCAAGTGTATATTATACACATAAATTGAAGACGAAAAGATAAAATTTTTCTCTAAAATGAATGGCTGCAAAGTGACAAACCCTCAAAGTTGATTTTTTAAAATCGTTTTTCGCAAATAACTCGAAAACCTTTAGGAATTTCAAAATACTATCCCCAATGAAAATTATTTCTTTGTTGACGAGGATTTTTCTGGTTTGATTGGATTGTCTATAAATGGACTGGAAGTATTAGTTTTCACATTGTTTCCGTATACTTTCTATTTCAACTTTTTTGTGTGTGATTTTTCAGATATTTGGTAACTTTTTTGGGTTCATTATTCAATTTTCTGCAAATTTGGTCTTCTTGGTTGAAGTTGATAAAGTGAACAATTTACGAGTTATTTGCAATTTCATCAATCACGGTCAATTAAATACCACCGCACCAAAATTTAGTAAGTGGGCCGTGGATTAAAACTTATAGTTGTCAAAGAGTTTATTAAGTTAAGCAAAGTATTAATTAACAAACAAATTAGTTGATTAAATGTTCGAATTGTTCACCGTTGGCTGCTATGCATTTACGAATTCTTTTCATGATTGACTGACGTACGTTGAAAAATAATTTCGGATCATCTCTTATTAAATTAAAGCAATCAATAATTGGAATACCGATTATTGTTCATTATGGATAAAGAAATTGTATGAAAACTGATCAAAAATCACAATATAACAACTATGACGTTTAGTCCACTGCCCACTTACTAAATTTCGGTGCGGTAGTATTTAATTGACCGTGATTGATGGAATTGCAAATAACTCGTAAACCGTTCACTTTATTAACTTCAACCAAGAGGACCAAATTTGCAGAAAATTGAATAGCGGACACAAAAAAATCACCAAAATACCTGAAAAATCACACACAAAAAAGGTGGAATAGAAAGTATACGGGAACAATGTGAAAACCGATACTTCCAGTCCATGCATAGACAATCCAATCAAAATAGAAAAATCTTCGTCAACAAAGAAATAATTTTCATTGCGGATAGTATTTTGAAATTCCTAAAGGTTTTCGAGTTATTTGCGAAAAACGATTTTCAAAATTCATCTTTGAGGGCCTATCACTTTGTGGCCATACATTTTAGAGAAAAATTTTATCTGACTTTTCGTCTTCAATTTGTGTGTAGAATATACACTTGAAGCAGGGGTTCGTTTTTTTGGTTCACGTTGTATATATGAAGTTGGTGTTCCTCCGGGTTTGGTCTAGCGTAGCTTCTCTTCCACGGTTCTTAACAAAAACGGTGTTGAACTGACCACGTTTCGGTAGAATCTCATCTGCCACTTTCAAGTCTTCGTGTTCTGCTCCTGGTGACTCGAACTGAACTAAGGTCCTCGCTGGTGGACGGCGGTATTTATATGCTGACTTTCTTGGTCAATGCCCTGGTTATTTATCGTTGTGTTGATACTTTCACTTTCACTTCTACTTTCTCCTTTTCTTCTCCATTCTCCAACTGATTTCTCCTTTCTCTTTTGTTATGTCTTCGAAGGGTTTTTCCGATTCTGTCGTGCCTTGTACAGGTTGTCCCATTTTGGTTGTCCTCGCAGGGTATCTCAGTTATTAGCAAAGATACAGAGATGCGGTTTTCGCGAACGTTGGCTACTTTTTTGTGAAACGAAAGATGACACAAACATAATTACTCTAGCTCTTCTCATTTTTGAGATACAGGGCGTTTTTGAAAAAGTTGCATTTTGAGACAGCCCCCGTATCTCAGCTATACGATAACTTATAGAAAAAGTGAAAAGTGTTCTTTATATAATTTTTTTCTGTAGAATGCAGTGCTGTTTTCAGAATGAGTATACGGGGTCAGGTCAAAAAGTTATCGGGATCAACTTAATTTTTTTTAAATGGGACACCCTGTCTATTTTCTCATAATTAAATTTCTCTTGTTCTAAGCACTTCAAATATATATAACAATTATCACTTATTTTGATAAATAGCGTGGTATTTTGTATTATTAACTGAATTTCTTAGTAGACTTTGAATTCGTAATCTTCTATTGTATTTTTTGTGCCTAATATAGAAAACCATCATTATGTAATTATATGTCATTGAAGAAGATACAAATTTCGGCAAAATAATTTATTTTATTTCCAGAATTGTTGATTTGAAACTCATATAAATATTGGATGTATTTATTTATAAATTTAGAGACAAACGAAAATAAGAAGAATTAAAATTTTATAAATATTGCTTAATTTGCTGACCATTATGGTCAAGACAAATCCTACATCTCCGAAGAATTTCTTGAATGGATCTTAATAAAAATAGGGGTCTTAAACGTAGTTCTTCAAAGGCTTCTCTTGTAGCATTCATCAAAGCTTCTTGAGTTTCATACCGTCTTTGATGAATTTTATTTTAAGGTAGCCCCACAAAAAAATCTAAAATTGATAGGTCTGGGGACCTTGCTGGCCAATTAACTGGTCCATTGTTACCAATCCAATGGTTTTGAAACATTGTATTGAGGTAATCTATTACTAGTCTTGCATTGTGGCAAGGTGCGCCGTCTTGCTGAAAATAAACCTCTCTTAGCTGGGCTAACGGAATATCATCAATCAATTCTGGAAGGCAAATGTCCAAAATTTCCAAATATCGTTGATGGTTCAAATTGCCTTCAAACAGGTAAAATGTTAATCTGCCTCCTAAAATGAAACAGGACACATTGAACCCAAACCTGCCTTGCTGCTGACGGATCACGGTAACATGCCGATTTTCGTTAGACCAGAAACGATTCGTTGCACGATTGTAAATTCCGGCGGAGCTTATATGGATTTCATCCGACCATATAACTAAACGACCAAAATTACCATTTTCTTCACTTTTCTGAATATACCATCTACAGAAATCGATACGCAATTGAGCATCACCCGGATGCAAGTGGTGGATGACTTGAGGTATATATGGTTTATAATGGTATTTTTAAATATTTTTGATACTTTCGTTTTGAAATGCCCACCGATTCTTCTATTTTCTGCAAGACGTATAATTTTCGTTAACAGTGACCTCTGCAAGGACATTTATTTCATTATTTTCTTCGTTTTCTTTTCTATATGTTTTGGCGCGTGGCCTTTCAAACGATCCGTGATTTTCCAAATTTTGTTTTAACCTAATGAATGTTTTTACACGGTTGCCTTCTTTCCGAAATCTATAATATTCACATTTTATTTAACTCAAATGATGACTAACATTCCAGTAAATATAAATACCTTTCAAAATATATTTCCTTCGCTTGCTCTGCATTAAAATTTGTTTGGTAATAAACCCCAATCATATCTAATTTCTCATAGTTCTCGTACCTAAATTATTCGCCATGGTTTGAAACTTTGTAAAAATTCAAAATAACGAAAAGAATATTGAAAACTTTACTAACAATAAGGATCTCAACAATCAACAAATTTGCAAATATTGACAAATGTCAAAAAATGAAGTTGCCATGGTAAAACAATTGCAGTACCAAAGGCCACTAACAAATCCAGTTAATAATTTGAAATACTGCGCTATTTGTATAAAAAATGATGAATGCTATACATATTTGAAATGCTTAGAACAAGGAAAATTTAATTATGAGAAAATAGACAGGGTGTCCCATTTAAAAAAATGAAGTTGATCCCGATAACTTTTGACCTGACCCCGTATACTCATTCTGAAAACAGCACTGCATTCTACGGAAAAAATTATATAAAGAACACTTTTCACTTTTTCTATAAGTTATCGTATAGCTGAGATACGGGGGCTGTCTCAAAATGCAACTTTTTCAAAAACGCCCTGTATCTCAAAAATGAGAAGAGCTAGAGTTTGTGTCATCTTTCGTTTCACAAAAAAGTAGCCAACGTTCGCGAAAACCGCATCTCTGTATCTTTGCTAATAACTGAGATACCCTGCGAGGACAACCAAAATGGGACAACCTGTACATATGGTAAACAGGATTTGGCTACTGCTACGTGTGGGTCGCCATCTTTTCGTTGGGTTGGTTTTTTCTGCTCTGTTTGTCATGGAGAGTCCATTCTGTAGTAATGCCGTTGTGATGTTAACTGTTTCTTGGTGCATGTTGTCCTCGTTTGTTAGCTGTTCCGATCTTGTTATCAGTCTCTTTACCACTGATTGTAGTTGTGATGGGTGATGGTGCAATTTGGAATTCAGGGACCTGTTGGTATGTATGCTCTTCCGGTATACAGTGTGTCCCAATGTTCAATTATCCTTTTTATACACCAGTACATCTAGGAATGGCAGATTCTTATCCGTTTGCACCTCCATGGTGAAAGCGATCTTGTGATCGATGGTGTTGAGATGTTCCATAAATGCGGTCATACATATCGAGAGCAAAAAAACCAACACAACGAAAATATGGCGACACAAACATACCAGTAACCAAATTCTGTCTACCATATGTACAAGGCACGACACACAGAATCGAAAAAATCCTTCGGGGACATTAAAAGCATCTTCACAACCAACGAAAAATTATTCAACGTGCTGCAAAACCCAAAAACTAAAATAGAACTCGAACATCAAGGAGTGTACGAGATTCCATGCCGGGACTGTTCACGAACATATATAAGTCAAACAGACGCATCAATGTGAGAACGGAGGAACATCGTAACGCAGCACAAAAAGACCAGAAAACATCTTTACTGGCCCAACATGTAAAGGAGACCTGACACGCGATACGTTTTGACACAAGTATAATAGCAAACATACAGTACCTATCACACCAGATTATCAGAGAAGCTATCGAGATCGAAAAACGACCACAAAATTTGAATTCACGAGACGATACTCGTCTTGAGAGCCTATTCTTAGGAAACTCGCAGTCACGAATAAAAGAGAAAGGAGAAATCAGTGAGAGAAAGGAGGAGAAAAGGAGAAAGTAGCAGTGAAAGTATCAGCACAACGACCAATAACCAGGGCATCGACCAAGAAAGTCAGCTTGCAAATACCGCCAACCATGAGCGAGGACCTCAGTTCAGTTCGAGTTACCAAGAGCAGAACACAGAGAAATGGCAGATAAAATTCTGCCTAAACGTCGTCAGTTCATCACCGGTTGTTTTAAGTACCGTGGAGGAGAATCTACGCGAGATCGGTCATGGAAGGACACCAACTTCATATCCAGCACTCGCGAAAAGCTGAAAATCATCATATATATGCGTGTATATATATATATATATATATATATATATATATATATATATATATATATATATATATATATGTATGTATAGAAATAGTTTTTTGTGAACAGAAGTTCAACATAATAATGAGTAACTGTTTTTATTAATAATTAACTTTTAAAGGTACATGCAGGAAAATATTAACTCGAATGAAACTTGAACCCACGACCTCTACTTTCCTAGAGTAGGGCTCTTCCAACTTAGTTATCGAGGAGGCAAGTCGCACCCAATTCAAGCTTAAACTGTATGTACTTCCCTAGCTACGGTGTATTATAACTTTTTTTGTACACATTGAAGGATCACAGTCAACTTTTGTGAATCGTGTATCTTTAAAAGTTTAAAAGTTAATAATAAATAAACACAGTTAATCATTATTGCGTTGAACTTCTGTTAGTTCACTAAAAACTATTTCTATAGTTATCCATTAGCTAATAGAAATTAACAATATCACATGTTATCATGTGTGAAACCTTAGCGAATTGCGCGCTCACATGACATACACAAACGTTGACTGTAATCCTGCAATGTGTATAAAAAAATAACTCAGTTAGAAGAGCCCTACCCTAGCATAGTAGAGTCGTGAGTTAATCTTTTATTGTATGTACTTTAAAAGTTTATTATGATATATATATATATATATATATATATATATATATACTGTGTCCATGATAAGGAGGGCCACAATGGGGATTTCGGGAACGGTAAGAGATACAGTTTCGTTTAAATGGAAGTCAAGTTGAGCATCTTGGACTTTAGTAAAATGACATTTTTAAACTGACGGAATTCCGAATCGTTCCGAAATTATGCGACAAAAAGTGAATATTCACGATTTCGTTTTGGACAAATTGTTACTTTGTGGTTGATGTTAAATAAAAAGTAAGAGAACCTTCTCAAGTATTTTTTAACGTTCTTTAACATGGCATGCAGCAAATTGGAAACCGACGTTTCGTTTTCGAGTAACAATCAATTTTGTTTAAATACAGTCCTGGTTTTCTTATACATAATATTAGAAGAACTTTATATTCTGCATTCAAGCATGTATCATACTTTATGGTTTAATTGGGATTTTTAAACTTCTTTTACGATTATCGGAGAAAATCTAAGCGTGAGCCTGTATCCCTCTCAATAACATTTAAACTGAATTTTGTTCATAAATGGGCTTTTGCTAACTATGCTTTCCTCATCAAATTAATAAAATGACACGGAATTTTTCAACTTTGAATGCAAATTTTATAACCAATTAATTACTATCAATCAAGATCACATAAATTGACAGATAACATTTGATGACAAGAAAATTTAAACATAACGCATAGCAATAATTAAAGAAAAATTATAATAAATGCTCGAAAAGCCCTCCTTCGTTCTCCAAACATAAATAGCATCTTATAACTGTAGAATCCAAAGCTTCTTTAGCATTGTAGGTGTTAGAGTTTGGAATGTGTTAAGTACCAACCTTCGGAGTTCTTTTTTTGTTCTAAAAATACGCTTATGAACATAATTTTTTATGTACCCCTAAAGAAAAAAATCCAACGTGCTTAAAACTCTTTCGGCAAACCTAGTTGAAAGGTAATCCTTAACCATGCGTTAATTGTGTACAGGTGCACCTCCTACTTAAACCAACAATCGCGTACTTCGGCTAAGGGTAAATTATCAAGATCACCTTGTAATAACAATAAAAATTGGGTATAGAGGTTGTTGTTAATAATTTCACCCCTAATATTACTTATACTTCTAATAATAAATAGAAGGTTTTGTCCCTTCAGCTCAGTCGGCGATTAAACGGGCCATGTTCTGAAAATTCTATTTGCTTTAATCAGAAAATGTGTGTGTGGTTAGATTATGTTCGCTTAAGGATGTAACTTCGGATTTTTTCACTCTCTACTCTCTTCTAATTTTTCGGTAAGCATGAACATGCACTAAAATGCATGTCAAATCTAAAATTAATCTCGGTAAAAGAATCGGATAACCTAGAAAGTAAAAACATCTTAAACAAACTAAAATTGTCGTAATCGTAAATTAAATAATAAGTGTGATTATCGTATGTTTATAACGGGCTTCTGTTAATATAAAACAGATGTTAAATAACGTGTGAATATTTTCGATTAAATAAAATTATTTTGTTAACGAAGTGATTTCGTGTTTTAATTTTAAATCAAAATATATTAACCGAGTATTGGCAAAGCCTAACTAAGAGAAATTAATACAAAATTATTGCGATTATTTAAAACAATTACCGACGAGCCAATTATTATTATTTTGAAATAATAATTTTTTAAAGTTAAGTGCTTCTGTTTTCCAAATGTAAGCGATACAATGCAGCCATCAATTTCGATAAAATGAAGTTCCAATGCTGCAGAATAATTATACAATTGTAGCTGTTGAAGAATATACAAAGCTGCAGATCATTCATCGTGGGATTTATTTACTGGCATCCAAAGCAAAGCCAAGTTGGAAGTGGAACGCCGACAAGGGGAAGCAATCCAACTAAAAGAATATGATGTTAATATGTGAGTTTACCTCTTTAACTTAATAGAAAATGAGGTTAATACGTTGAATAGTGATGTAATTTAATTTCACATGTATTTTGATGTAAAGGATATAAAAGGGTCTGTGTACAAGGCTGGATATATGCATTTGAATATTAAATTTATGATAATTCAGTATTATTTGAATAGAAAAAAAAACATACTTACCTAAAATTTAGCAATTGCATCATCTATGTTGTTCATGTACAATTACAAAGGTTATCTATGGAACTCGCATGCGCGTAACTTGCAAAATAGTTACTTATAATGCTCAATATCTATACAACATTAATATAGCACATATTTTGAATCATTAGCTATTTATAATTGAATTTATTTTGGAAGGAATTAAAGTATAAATATAGATTTAATTAAACATGCTATTGAACTCAAACCCCAGTACAAATACCGGCGATGAAGCTAGTCGAGGCAAGTATAATTATGAGATGTCTTAATATTTCATCAAATATTTTGATGATAGCGACCAACAATTTAAACATATAACGATATACTAATGCTGGCATCTCAATAAAAATTGATATTACAAATAAATTTCAATTATTATAATCAAATGATTAATTAATATATATATATATATATATATATATATATATATATATATATATATATATATATACACAGGGTGGCCCATTAGCGTGAGGAAGTGCAATAACTTACTTAGGATCAAAAATACAAACAAATGTTTTAAATAAAAGTTGTTATTTTTGCGCAGATACACATTTCTAAAATATTTTGAAATATACAGGGTGTTCAGCCAAAGCGAGACAACACGAAGTTTAATTTTTTTAATAGGACACCCTGTATATTTGTTTACCATTGAATTCAGCGTAAAATTCTGCATCTAGCCCTATCTTTTCTTTTCCCATAAATTGCGACGTTGCCAAACTGGAGCGAAAAATATGAAGATTTGACAAGCATTGGTGCACTATAAATGCTGCCAAATAAACGTTATCAGTGATAAGCAACTAAACTTATTTGGTAGGTAGGAAGGTAAAGGATGGTTGAAATGTCTGAACATAGTAGAAGTTTCGTTTGGGGTTCGGGGTGTTTTTTGGATAAGCATTAATTCAGGAGATTTCAATTAGCAAAAACTTCATTCTTTTGAATGGAACACCCAGTATATTATTTTCACCATCTTGTAAAACTATTTTATCCCTTCGAATTATGTCTGTATAATGTACTCTCTAAAATTGATTGTTTTTAAGAAAACTGCATTTTTAGTTTATGATTTAATAATATTCATGTTTTTAACAAGCCAGCTCTGAATGTGACGTTTAGAATACTTCTACTTTCAATCATTTTTGTGACAAAATCAAACCAGTAATTTTCTACCTTTAAAAAATGTAATAAAATAAATACGGTATCTACAAAACTCAAAATAAACAAATTAAACAAAAATAACTAACAACAAATAAGAAAGAACTAAAAACGTTAGATAACTATTTTATTAAATGTTCAAAATGACCACTATTTACTTCCATACAATAATGTATGCGATCTTCAAAAGCTCTACTAGCACGATGTAACATATCGACATCAGCAGTTCGGAAAACCTCTCTAATTCTATTCTTCATGTCCTACTTAGTAGTCGCGGGTGTTTTGTATACTTGTTCTTTGACATAACCCCACCAAAAAAACCCATTTTTGTAAGTTCTGGTGAACGAGGTGGCTATTTATGGGGCCATCCTCTACGTATCCATCGTCCGGGAAATTCATTATTTAAAGGTGTATTGATCAGTTGGATATGGTAAACTGGTGCTCCGTCATGTAGGTACCACATTCGCCGCCTAACATGATCAGGTAATTGCTGAAGTAATTGTGGTAATTCGTTTTGTAAGAAATTTAAATAAACTTGCCCATTAACAGTTCCGTCAAAGAAATATGGGCCTATGATATGATTCCCAATTATTCCACCCCATACATTTAATGACCACCTTGTTTGACTGATAGTCCGTATACAATGCGATTGATCTGTTGCATAATAATGGAAATTATGTCTATTAACAAACCCATTTTTATGAAAAGTTGCTCCATGGGCAAATAATACAAAATTGAAAAAATCTCTGTTTTGCTCAATTTGTTGTTGAGCCCACTCACAGAAGGTTAACCGCTTTTCATAATCATCATCCAATAGTTCCTGCATTCGCTGTATATGGTAAGGATGTAAGGACGACAATACGACTGATGTCGGTTTGTTTTGTTATTTCCCGTGTCTAGATATGAGGATATTCCGTAACTGTTAACATTACGTTAACGTTCTCCTCTGTTATTGCAGTCTTCAACCTTTCGCTTTATTCGTAAGTTACACTGCCAGTTCTGGTAAATCGTTGAAGCACATTTTCCACTACCTCTTTTCTTGGCTGTCTTCTGTCTGGAAATTTCTGTTGATAAATCCTTTGTGCGAGTAAACAGTACAAAAATCATATCTGTCAATTCTTCTATGGGAAAATTCATGATTTTAATTGCTTTCTCGTTCTTAATAGCTACACATTTACAACACGTCTAGATAATAACTAATCACTCTGACTTGCGCAAACGTAAAATTCACAGGTTACTTGTTAAAACTATGGATATTTTCATTTCATTTGTTGGTAAGGTTAGTTTTTCTTAATTAAGTTTTGTAGATACCCTATTTATTTTATGACAGTTTTTAAAGGTAGAAAATTACTGGTTTGATTTTGTCACAAGAAATTATACAACGTAGAAGTATTCTGAACGTCACATTCAGAGCTTGCTTGTTAAAAACATGAATATTTTTAAATCATAAACCAAAAATGCAATTTTCTTAAAAACAATCAATTTCAGAGAGTACGTTAATCAGACATAATTCGCAGGGATAAAATAGTTTTACAAGATGGTAAAATAATATACTGGGTGTTCCATTTAAAAAAATGAAGTTTTTGCTCTCTCCTGAATTAGTTGGGAAAAATGTTGATGTTGACGTACTCTTGGCATTGTTCCCAAGTTCAGAACGACATAGTGAACAAAAAATTTGCAAAATTGACAGTTAATTACACACTGATTGGTTTATTTCTTCAAATTTATTGTTACTACGTGCAAAGGAAAAAAACAAAAAAACTACTAGCTAGATTTTATTAAAATTTTAATCGTTTGTTTGTTCTAATGAAAGACATCGTTGACGAAAATTTCAATAAAATCGTTCAAAAAATTCTAGGTGTGGCAGTTTTTATGGAAGTCAGTATATTTATTGATAAATCAAAATTTGAAAGATCAAAAAACTGATCCTAAATAAGTTAAAAAATTGGATGGTAATGGTGCAAACATAAATAACATGCAAATATTACAAATCGAAAGCAATCTAATCTATATAAACAAAAATGAATCGCTAAATGTGTTGCTAAGCGCAAAATTCGAGAACGGCTGGACCAATTCTGCTAATTTTTTTTTCAAATAATAGTTGAAGTCTGAAGAAAGTTTTTATGAAGGGAAAATTTCCCGGAAAAACGTGATTTCCTCATTTCTCTTTTTAATTAATATAACACGGCGCCCGCCCTCGCCCTCGAATTTTTTCTCTCTCACACACCGATTATCTGTCTCACCGCGAACGCACTAGGCGCGAGTAGATCACATGCATACTGCACCATTCATCCGATCGACATGAAAGGGTGTTGGAGAGGGCAAATGTGTTTTATATTTGAGCGCAGCAAAGCCGGGTACTACTAATATAATATAAAAATGAAAGCAACTGTTTTAAAGACTGCAGCCATAAATCGGGGATAAGTGGAAACAAAATAATCGTAAAACATACAATAGGTGTAAAAATGTAGTACCTTAGATTAATGTAATTTAATGACACATTACTTGAAACCCAAGTTGCAGAAAAATTAGCAAATAAACTTAAAATAATAGAGAATTGGTATTTTGGCATTGTCTAAAATGAAGTCCTTAGTTTTAAACTAAGTGGAGCAGAATTGAGTAGGCCATTCTAGAATCATAACTGTCTTGAGAGGTAGTTATCGGAACAATCATAAATCAATGCTGAACTATAGTGTATAAATAAATCTAATCCAAAGCTAATCTAATCCAATTCTGAAATAAAAACAAAAACCGTCATAAATATGCAAAGAACGTTAAAAGAGGTCATTAGGATTAGGAAAAGTAATAGTTTTTTTTTGGCAATCATTGTAATTGTCATTTTACAGTGAAAACCCAATGTAGTACGTTCAATGTCATTTTTTAATTTAATTTTAATTTCCACTATATATGTTAAATTATTATAGTGTTGGGGTAACTTTACATGTAATTGGTAAAGCATTTACTTCAAGCTCTAGAAAAAACACAGCAAAAAACCTAGACATACCAAAAGCTAAAATTAAAATTAAGACGTACGATTGCGCCTTTTTTTAATTATAAGATGCGAAAACCTATCTGAACGGAGACCTTTTTCTCGTCCATTGAAGCTTTTAGGATGTTTATATCTCTCAATAGATTCACATTGTAAACGAATTTTAATAATGAGTTTGTCTTGACAATATTACGATATTAAATGTCATGATTTTGATTTTTTTAAAGCGTGCTCGGCTACCGAAGATTCTTCTGGTTGATCTACAAACCAAAAGTTAAAATCAAAATAAAAATTAAGACGTATCACTATGCTGTTTTTTTTAATTATAAAATGCCAAAACCTATTTAAACGGAGATTTTCTTCTTGTCTATTAAAATTATTGGGGTGTTATATTTCAATAGCTTCACATTGCAAACGAACATAATAATGAGTTTGTCTTGACAATATTTCCGTATTATCAAATTGAATGTCATGATTTAGATTTTTCAGGGCATGGTCAGCCACAGCAGACCGCTCTGGTTGACCTAATCTACAAAATCGCAAATGTTCTTTACGTCTTGTACCAAAGCTGTTGTAATTCCAATGTATACTTTTCTACGAGAACAAGATAACTTATATACTCCGGTAAATGGTAATGGGTTTGAAACATCTTTAGGTGATCTTAAATATTCTTTAATTTTTCTTGTAGGTTTAAAAACAGTCCTAACGCCATGATTAGTAATTAATATTTTTTCAATTCTATCTGTAATGTTAGTTATAAAAAGAACAAGAGCAGTACCAACATTAAGCACTAGTTTTTCTTTATTTTTTATTTTTATGTCTAGCAGGTGTAATAAAATTATTAATATCTTTAAGTGAATATCTATTACATTTTAGTGATTTTGTTAAATATTTATATTGATCTTTCAAAAATTCAGGAACACAAATTATAATTATAATTATAATTATAAAAGGCCATCATCGTTCCTATTCTAAAACTAGGCAAAGACCCCTCTCTCCCTGGTAGTTATAGACCAATCAGTCTTACCTCCTGTTTGGGCAAACTTTTAGAGAGAATGGTGAATAATAGACTGATGTGGTGGCTCGAGAAGAACAACCTCTTGGTGCAGCAGCAGGCAGGATTCCGTCGATATAGGTCAACAACCGATCATCTTGCGTATTTGGATTTTCAAGTTCAAGAAGCTTTCAAAAAGAGAGAGCATCTTATTGCAATATTTTTTGACTTGAAAGGCGCGTATGACATGACCTGGAGGTACGGAATACTGGAAAAAATGCACAAATATGGCCTACGTGGCAATTTACCTAAGTTTGTGGTGTCCTTTTTATCTAATCGTTTATTTCATGTTCGTGTTGGTAACGTCCTGTCATCGTCCAGATTTTTAGAAAATGGAGTACCCCAAGGCTCAACGCTGAGTTGTACTCTGTTTGCATTGGCAGTTAATGAGATTGCCAAACAGCTGCAGTATGATGTTGAAAGCTTATTATATGTTGATGATCTTACCTTGTTCTGTCGGGGTAAAACGGTCAGTGAAATCCAGCGCAAACTGCAGTCCTCGGTAAATGCAGTCCACAAGCAAGCACAGTTAGTGGGTTTTGTTTTTTCATCTGAAAAAACAAAATGTGTACACTTTTGCAGACTACGTAAACCTCATTACGATCCAGTACTTTATCTAAGTGATGATCCAATACGGTGTCATAATACTGTACGGTTCTTGGGCCTAAATTTCGACTCCAAGTTAACTTGGAAGAACCATATCCAGGAGCTCAGACAGAGATGTACAAAAACTCTAGATATACTTAAAGTACTGGCACATACCAAATGGGGTGCGGAGCCCAAAACTATGATAAATTTGTATAGATCTCTAATTTTATCCCGCATTGATTATGGCTGCATCGCTTACGGCTCAGCGTGTAAAAGTACACTTCTTGCGCTTAATACTGTACACAATATGGGCATACGGTATTGTCTGGGTGCATTTCCAACAAGCCCTGTCGAGAGCCTACATTGTGAATCAGGCTTTTGCTCATTAGAAAACAGACGGATACTTTTACTCACTAAATATATAGCCAAAATAATGAGCAATAAAAGTCATCCTCATAACCAACTTACCCTTAGAGAATCTGTGCCAGAGCAATGCGCGTTCAGAAGATTTAGGAACTTTTTGATCTCCGAACAACTCCTTTCACCTGAGACAATGAGTTTATGCCTCTCTGAATTACCCCCTTGGAAGTTCAGTACAATCGAAATAGATTTTGATTTTGCTGAGAATCTAAAAAATGAAACATCTGTCCACTTATGGCGACAAAAATTCTTACAGGCGATAAATAAAAAAAGCTATGACAAAATTATTTATACAGATGGATCTAGAACAAGTGACGGTGTAGGTTCTGCCTTTGTGGTAGACGATGAGGTGAATTCCTGGTCCCTTAACAAAAACACATCGATATACTTTGCAGAGCAATACGCTCTGTGGCAAGCTCTACTGTATCTTTCCTTCACTATGCAGACTTATACTGCTTGTTTGATAGTATGTGACTCCCGTAGTGTCCTGGAAGGTTTGTTAGAATTGTTTTCTCCTGATCCATTCTTTCACAGAGTTCAGTACCTTGTACACAACTTAGCCACACGTCACAGCCGGGTAACTTTCTTGTGGATACCTAGCCACGTTGGTGTGACTGGCAATGACAAGGCGGATGCGGCCGCCCGTAGCGCCACTCGTGAATATAAAGAAGATGTGCCTTTCGTAAGATCTCAAGATTTTATAAATTATCTAAGGGACCATATTCTTAATAAATGGCAAATAAAATGGCAGAATCTAAAACAAAATTTATATTATGTAAAGAAGTCCACAAGAAATCAATACCTACCCTTTAAAGCAGATCGAGAAAGTGTGTCAAAAGCGCATCGCTTGCGCATAGGTCACACCTCTCTGACCCATAAGCACCTCCTGCTGGGTCAAAATGCACCACTGTGTGCGAAGTGTAATGTACAGATTACCATCAAACATATCATTTGTGACTGTCCAATATATGATGTTCAGCGAAAACTTTTTAGATTACGTAACGTTGTAGAGAAAAACTTACAACATAGTGTGGATATAAAAAACACTATTGACTTTTTAAAGGCGGTTAATCTCTATCACAAAGTCTAATGTTATAAGAGCGTGTGTTTGTGTTTATTCATCAAAGAACGCTTGCATATTTATCTACTGGTGTCAAATGGGCGAAATGACCTCAGCAGTCGAAGCCTAAAAAAAAAAAAAAATTATAATTATAATTATAATTATAATTATAATTATAATTATAATTATAATTATAATTATAATTATAATTATAATTATATTATAATTATAATTATAATTATAATTATAATTATAATTATAATTATAATTATAATTATAATTATAATTATAATTATAATTATAATTATAATTATAATTTATATTATATTATAATTATAATTATAATTATAATTATAATTATAATTATAATTATAATTATAATTATAATTATAATTATAATTATAATTATAATTATAATTATAATTATAATTATAATTATAATTATAATTATAATTATAATTATAATTATAATTATAATTTAAAAAAAAATTATAATTATAATTATAATAGTCGAACCAGCACCTCCACGTGGTACTCCCTGGGTAACGCTAACGCTGGTCGAACGTCGTTTGTCCTTGTGTATTTGATAGTTTTGGTCCTATGTCATTTGTTTTATGACTTGGGGACCTGACCCCGTTACCAAAGGCGTAATCCAAGGTGTAATACGTACCGTGCCGAGGGATGAATGGCCATACGTTAGTTGGTCGCGAACGGTGTCTGTCGGTACCAGGCAGCCCCCGACAGTATTTTTTGCCTTGCTGCGGTATGGACCGTAGTGGACTATTAATTGTTCCAAACTCGTGGGACTGATATGTATGACGTAGCCTATCAATCTGTAGAGGACCCATCCTCTAAAATGGGCGCTGATGTAGGACAGCGGAAAAATCCTCAAGCGGGTAAGATTACTAGCCCAGTCTCCCGCTCCACAACGATGGAATTCCCCTTGATCTCTGGGGAGTCATCCGAAAATTTGGGCAATACAAGTAGGCAGGAAAAGGTGGTTCCCTCGCCCCGGTTTCTGCTACTGAAAAGGAAGGAAGGAGACTTCACCACTGTGAGCCCGTTCCTTATCTCAAATGCCTTGTTTGGAGTAGCTGGGAATATTCCTAGCATTAAAAAAGTTAAAGGAGCGTTATTAATAGAGACAGCATCCAGGAATCAAAGCAAAAGGTTATTGGATATGGAAAGGTTATCGGGTTATGAAGTGGAGGTTTCACCTCATCCTACTTTAAATCGTTGCAAGGGAGTAGTGTACTACCCCGATTTGTTGAATTCGACGATGGAGGAGATTAAGGAGGGACTAGCTCACGAATTTGTGGTCGAAGTTAGACGCATAAGAAGTAAACGAAACGGTGAGTGGATCGATACACCTAACCACATCATCACTTTCGAAAGGAATGATCTACCCAAAACCATTAAAGCGGCAATGTATCCGCTATTAGTGAGACCATATATACCGGCTCCCTTATGCTGTTATAACTGCCAACTATTTGGACATTCGGCCATTAATTGTAATCATACTAAGGTTTGCATATGTGGAAAAATTCCTCACGAGGACATTCCATGCGAAACACCAAAGTCGTGTCCAAATTGTAAAGGTGACCATTCTGCTATATATAAAGGTTGCCCGTCTATAAAAAGAAAATAAAATTCAGGAAGTTATGGTCTTAAATAAAGTTTCGTACTTACAAGCCAAACAAATGGAAAGATCTGCAGTGACAAGCCAAGCTAGTTATGCAGCGACTGCGGCATTATCCAGTGGAAGCACTTCGAGAACTGAGTCTATACCTGAAATTAGAAAAATTATTCAAGAAGAAGTATCTAAACTTACGCCTGTAAATGCTACAGCCGGAGATGCTTCGCTGCGTGACATACTTCCTGACATCAGGAACATGATTAGAGAGGAAGTCTCTAAACTTAACCCTATGGTCGCCCAACTGAAAACACATCTCCGAGAGATTATGCCTGAAATTCAAAAAATGATTAGAGAAGAGATATGTAATCTCAGGGCAGAATTTAGTATCTCAAAAGCACCTACCCTATTTACAAAACCTTCCGAGAACCCTATGGATGAAGAAACACGTGGTGCTAAAAGAAAGAGCATTCTTGACAGAGCCACATCCACGGAATCTAGTTTAAACTCCGTCGATGAGGACACTTTAACAGCAGCTAAAGGGAGAAAAAGAAAAGGGGTGGCCAAAAGGCAAATCGAGAAAATAGCTGTGACAGTTACATCAATCTGTGATATTTATCTGTGATATTTACATAGTTTGTTCATTCGTTCGTTATTTATTTTACTTGTTAGTATTTGTGATGTCCTTATATACACACTTCATTGTTATTTATTTATGTTATTTATTAAATCCAATTATTCAATCCTACAATGGATATAAATAAAATTATACAATGGAATTGTAGGGGTATAATAATGCGTTACTGTGACATCAAAATGATACTAACACAGCATGAACCAATGTGTCTGTGCATTCAGGAAACACACCTTCAACAAAGACAACCGTATGCACTAAGGGGATATACAATTGAACGGAGAGATGGCGAGTTGAACGCTAGAGCTAGTGGCGGTGTTGTTATATTGACGAGAAGCGATGTATATTCTGCGCCAATAAGTCTCAACACGCGCCTTCAAGCGGTGGCTGTGCGAATTTCATATCCTATTGTCCTATCTCTATGTTATATCTACCTGCCCAGAGATGATTGGGATTTAAGAGATATTGAGAATCTTGTAGATCAGCTCCCAACTCCGTTTCTACTTGTAGGAGACTTTAATGCTCACAGTCCTCTGTGGGGCTCTCAATCTAGAGACGCCAGAGGCCGTCGACTGGAAAACTTTATAGATCGTGACGATGTTCTTTTGCTGAACACTGGAGCTCCGACGTATTTTAACTCTCGTTCAAGTGATTTCCACGCGATTGATTTGGCCTTTTCCTCACCGATTCTGGCACCGCGCTTCACATGGATACCTATGGACGACCTACATAATAGCGACCACTTTCCCATCTGCATAGATACAAAAATTTCGAGACGGCCGATTGTGTCTATGCCTAGATGGCGCGTTGATAAGGCAGACTGGAACATCTTCGAGGAAAATGTATCCACATATATCAACCCCGAGCTTAGTCTATCCCAAGGGGTGGAAACCTTTACCAACGATATTCTACAAGCTGCCCGAAATGCTATTCCTGAGGGAGGTGGTACGCCGATGGTGCGTAATGTGCCCTGGTGGTGCCCCGAGGTTAGGGATGCCATCAAAGCAAAGAGGAGGGCATTTAATTTATTTCGTCGATGTCCCACTGAAGAAAATGTGATTGTTTTTAAGAGAGCCAGAGCCAATGCTCGTCGAATAATTCTTCAACGCAAGAAAGCTTCCTGGAACAAATACGTCTCCTTGATTAACCCCAGCACGTCTTCATCGGAAGTCTGGAAGAGGATAAAGCTTCTAGTGAATGGCAGAAGAACTACGTCCATCACTCGAATCATTACTCGAGATGGTATTACCACCGACATGCCGGAGTTAATCGCTGAGTCAATTGCTGAACACTACGAATCAATTAGCAGTTCTCAAAACTACGAACCAACTTTTCGTGACAACAAGATAGAACGGGAAACTCCTCTCGACTTCACTACCGCTGACCACCTAGAATATAACGTGCCCTTTTCGATGGCGGAATTTGACGAGGCTCTACGGTTTTCTAATTCTAAGGCGCCTGGATCCGATACAATTCCGTACGAATTTATCAAAAACCTTCCTTTGACTGCCAAGTTGTCCCTTCTGAATTTGTACAATCGCTGTTGGTCTGAAAATACTTACCCTGGGGAATGGAAAGAGTCCATCATCGTTCCCATCCTCAAAAACAGCAAAGATCCACAGATTCCTTCGAGTTATAGACCCATCAGTCTTACTTGTTGTATGGGTAAACTTCTTGAAAGGATGGTCAACAACAGACTTGTTTGGCACCTGGAGTATAACCGGTATCTCGCAGACCATCAGGCAGGATTTCGTAGAAACCGATCCACTCAGGACCAACTGATATACTTGGAGAACGCAGTACAGCGTGCGTTTAGGGACAAGAAACATACGGTGGCTTTGTTTTTCGACCTCGAAAAGGCGTACGACATGACCTGGCGGTACGGAGTCTTACAAAAGCTGCACGGTTGGGGACTCAGGGGAAATTTGCCTCTCTTTCTAATCGACTACCTGAAAGAGAGAAGATTTAGGGTAAAATGCGGAAACGCGTTCTCGACGCCTAAGATTTTTGAGAATGGCATTCCTCAAGGCTCGCCCTTGAGCGTCACACTATTCGCGATTGCAATAAACGATATCGCATCGGGTATTTGTCCTGACGTAAAGAAATGTCTTTACGTGGATGACCTGGCAATATTTTGTTCAGACACAACTATCGGGAAAATAACTAGACGTCTCCAACCGGCTCTAAATAAAATTATCCAAAATGCCGAAAATTCGGGTTTTAAATTTTCGCGAAATAAAACCAAATGCATGCATTTCTGTCGTTTAAGAAAACCTCACTATGACCCACTTTTACACTTTAAGGATTGGCCAATCCCTATCTCAAGGTCGACCAAATTCTTAGGTCTAATTTTTGATGATAAACTCAGATGGAATGAACACACAAACTACATAGTGGATAAATGTAAATCTGTTCTTAATATTCTTAAGGGTCTTGCTGGAACAAAATGGGGAGCAGATCCCGACACCATGCTACAGTTGCATAAGTCACTTTTATTGTCTAAACTGGAATATGGTTGTGAAGCTTACTCCTCGGCGCGCAAGTCAACTCTGGCTAGATTGGACCCTGTCCACCACGCAGGCATGAGATGCTCCATCGGTGCATTTCGCACTAGTCCCATCACTAAAATCTTATCAGAGACAGGTTTCCTTTGCCTATCTCGTCGACGAGACCAGATCCTCTGCAGGTACGTCGCTAGGATTTGTGCCCAACCGGACCATCCGAATTATCGGATTCTCTTTGGAGATTGTCGTGAATTTACCGATAGGCCATCGATTACAAGACCGGCCGGGGTGAGAGCTTCTGAATTATTGAACACGCTGGACGTTCACCTTCCAGAAGTATTACCGTTAGGTCACGGTGAAGTTCCGCCTTGGATGGTCCCTGAGGTAGATACTTGCCTCCAACTCACGGCTTTCAGAAAGGAAAGCACACCTGACTTAATTTATAAGCGACAGTTTGCATCTATAATGGACGCACACCGTAACTCAAAGGTGATTTACACGGATGGATCGCGAACTGAATCGGGGGTAGGATGTGCCATATGCATTGACGGCATAGCACATGTATGGAACATGTCCAATATGTGCACAATAATTGGTGCCGAAATGTATGCCCTATGGCAAGCCCTTTTGTACTGCCATATGTGCTACACAGTGACACGTTTCGTCATAATTAGTGACAGTTTGAGTGCTATAAGGAATGTAAGGAGCCGTTTCTCTCGGGATCCGCTTGTCCAAAGATTACAAAAACGTGGTGGAAACTGGAAAAAGTGTGACGCTACTGTGGGTACCTGGCCACGTAGGCATAGAAGGCAATGAAGTGGCCGACAAGGCGGCAAAACGTGCTACGACAGGAGAACAAGTGGATGTTCCGGAGGTGAGACATGTAGAGCTAAAGTCAGCCTTGGATGAGTCGATTGGATACACGAAGCCCTGGAGACCACCTTTGCAATTGTCTCGAACGGAACGGATTAAAATCCAGCGCCTGAGAATAGGACACACGCAACTAACTCACGTCCACCTGTTACGCAACGAACCTCCTCCGGCATGCCAGAGCTGTGGTGATCAAATATCTGTTGAACACATACTGTGTATATGCCCGGGACTGCAGCATTTAAGGATTTTATTTAAGTTGGTTGGGGAGAAAGAAGATTTACTTAGGCAGTCGGAGCACATTAAAAATGTTATTAGATTCCTAAAAGCTGCAGATTTGTTTGATAGGATCTAATAAGTATAGTAGAGGCCAATGACCTTAGTTGTCGACGCCTAAAATAAAATAAAATAAAAAAAAAAATAAAAATATAATTAAAAAAAAATTATAATTATAATTTTTTTTTTTTTTTACTATCTTTAAGGCATCAACTGCTATGTTTAGTAACTAAATTCTGTTGTATATCTTCGTTTCTTTCAAAAACTGTAAAACTTTCTTAGTACTTTCTAGGTTGTTAATTACTATATGTTCTAATTGGTTATTCAGTAGCAAACGTTCTCTAGTTTCGTGATACAGTGGGCAGTCGATGAATATATGTTGTAATGTTACGTTCTTGTTACAGTGTCTGCATATTTCTCGTGGAGATTTTCCTAGTAGGTGTAAATGTGTAATGTTTGTATGCCCAATTCGAAGTCTCGTCATAATAACTTCTTTTCTAGTTAGGTTAAATGTATTTTGCCAGGTAGGTAGTCGCCTCCTTTGTTGGTTTAATGCCACATTTTTCTTCTCCCACGAGTCATGCCATTGTAGTCCAATTTTATTTTTTATAAATGTCTTTAAATCGTTTGGCATGGTGCTCTTTTCGTCTATTGTAGGAAGATTTGCGGCCTGTTTCGCTGATGTATCAGCGCATGTGTTTCCGTGAATGCCAACATGCCCCGGTACCCACATTAGATATATGTTCTTCATTGCATTAGTTTCTAGGTAGTAAAGCTGGTCTCTGATCATATTCAGTAAGGTATGTATTTCGTTGGTTTGATTTTGAATAGCTAATATGGAACATAACGAATCACTGCAAATGATATACTCTTTGTTTGCGTCGTATCTGCATAATAGTAAGGATTGCCAGATGGCATATAATTCGACAGTTTGTATGCCACTCATGTGGTTATGTGACCAATTGTGGCATTCTCTGTTAAAAGCTATGGCGCTTCCAGTTCCTGTTAGTGTCTTGGCCCCGTCTGTGTAAATTATTTTAGCCTGTGGATGCATTTGCATTATTCTTCTTGTATGCATTTGGTATTGCGCTGGTAGGGTTGTTTCTTTTTTCGTTTTTGTAAGTTGTAGAATGTATTTTGTTCTTAAGTTTATCCAAGGTGGTATTTTAGGTTCTGTGCATGTAAAGAGTGCAGGTATCTCAATTTCTAAATCGGAAATTAGTTCTAAGCCTCTAACAATTGCGGGTCTACTCACAGTCGGTCGTTTTTTGAATTCGCCTATAATTTGTTTGTCATTTATTGTTTCATGGTTGAGGCTCTTTGGCGATGCAATTATTTTGACGATATAGTTGCACAGTTGGGTTTGTCGCCTAGTACTCAACGGTGGAATTCCCGCATCTTCAAAAATCGAGAGTAGAGGGCTCGTGCGGAAAGCTCCAATGCCATCCTAATTCCTTGTGTATGGATACGATCTAGTTGTTGCAAAGGTGTTGGTCTTGCGGATGAGTAAATGATGCTCCCGTAATCTATTATAGACAATACACAAGCCTTATATAGTTGTATTAACACCTGCCTATCTGAGCCCCAGTTTATGTTACTCATACACCTTATAAAGTTTAATCTTTGTTTGCACTTGTTCACAATATATTTAAGGTGTTCTTTAAAATATAGTTTTTTATCCAGAATAATTCCTAGTATTTTCAAATTTTGTACTAATGGGATAGCAGAACCTTTTAAAATTATTTGTGGTTCATCATATTGATGTCTTAGTCTGCAGAAGTGAATTGTAGATGTTTTTCTTTCAGATAGTTGCAATCCCATTTCTTCTGATTTTCTTTCTATTTCGGCGACTGCTTTATTTAGGTTTATTTGTATATTTTCCATTGAGTGGTTTTCATAAAAAATTATTAAGTCGTCGACGTATAGACATTTGTGGATTGGAAGCTGAATTGATTCAACTAGATCATTTATTCCAATTAAGAACAGTGAACAGCTAAGTACAGACCCTTGGGGTATTCCGTTCTCTAATACACGAGTTTTTGAGGTTTGGTTTCCAAAGCGCACTACGAAACTACGATAAGACAAGAAGCTTTTGATGATTTCTGGTAATTTACCTTTCATGCCCCACTGATGAAGTTTATGAATGATACTGTATCTCCACATAAGCTCGTAGGCTTTATGTATATCGAAGCTAATAGCTACCGTGTGGCTTCTTTTTAAAAAGCTTTCTAATACGATGTGTTCTAAATATACTAGCTCATCCAAGGTGGAGAGTTGTTTCCTGAAACCCACTTGGTGTTTTGCTATGAGATTGTTTGTTTCTATAAACCAGCTTAATCTGTTGTTAATCATTTTTTCAAATAGCTTGCTTAAGCAAGACCTTAATGCGATGGGTCTGTAATTTGTAGTTTGTGTGGCATCTGTATTCGGTTTGTGTATGGGTATAATTACAGAGTGTTGCCACTGGACTGGGTAAATACCTTTTGTGTATATTTCATTATACATGTGTAATAGTTTTTCTTTTTGTGTTTCAGGGAGTTCCTTCAGCATGGTGTACACGACTCCGTCTGATCCTGGTGCTGTGTCTTTTGTGTTAAGTAACGCTTTTTGTAATTCATTTATAGTGAAATTATCATTGTAGTTGTGGTACTCGTTGGTGGTGAAATTTATAACGGCTTCATTTTGTTGTTTTACTTGTAGAAAGGTCTTAGGGTAATTTTCAGATTCACTGTTTTTTTCAAATTGTGAAGCTAATGCTTCAGCAATGTGGTATTCATTTTTTATTGTCTCGCCGTTTACAGTAAGTATAGGCGTGGATGGATAGTTTGTTTTACCAACTATATTTGTGGCCTTTCTCCACATCTCACTAATCGTCGTTTTGTAGTTTATGGTATTTACATAATTTGTCCACGAGTTTTTCTTTGAATTTAAGATTATCCTTCTGGAATTTGCACGGTCTTTTTTAAATAAAATTAAATTTGCAATTGTAGGGTGCTGTTTGAATACTTTAAAGTAGTATTTTTTCATTTCCACGGCGGTCTTAACTTCATTTGTCCACCACGGTACACTACTAGGCCTTCTTTCTCCCTTACTTTTAGGGATGGATATTTCTGCTGCTGCAATTAGGTGATCTGTAAATTGTTGAATTTTGGTGTCCAAGCTGTCGTTTTCGTTTACATTACATGTATTTTGCACCTGTCGTTTGTAAGTACCCCAATTTCCTTTATGTAGTAACCATTTTTTTGGTACTTTGGTAATCTTTTGTGGAGTGTTAGAGGTCATAATAATCGGATAGTGGTCACTATTATAAAGGTCCGACGCTGTGTCCCATTTAAGATTCATTGCCATAGTTGATGTTGAAATAGCTAGGTCAATAGCAGTGAAAGTGTTAAGGTGGGTAACCTTGCCTGTGTTTAAGAGGGTGAGATTATTATCCTCTATTATATTTTCTACTATGCGCCCGCGTAAATCAGTATGTGTGGATCCCCATCCTGTTGAGTGCGCATTGAAATCACCTACTAGCAAGAAAGGTTTTGGCAATTGTGCTATAATTTCTTCTATGTCATTGCTATTCCAACAGAATGAGGGGAGATATATATTACAAATCGTGATTCTTACGGGATACATGATGGCTACTGCAACTGCCTGCAGTCTTGTAGTAATATTAATTTTCTGGTGTGGGATATTGTTTTGTATAAATATTACAACCCCTCCACTAGCCCTGTCATTATCTAGACAATTTTTGCCATAGTATCTGAAACCTCTAAGATGGAATTTTTGTTGCTCCTTTAGGTGAGTTTCTTGAATACATAAGCAAAAAGGCCTGTATTCTGTTATGAGCATTTTTAATTCGCAGTAGCGTGTTTTTAACCCATTGCAATTCCACAGCAGTATATTTTCGTTTTGAGGATCGAATTTTAATTGTAGTTTTTAATAAAACAAATATAAATAAATATGACTAGAATAAAGCAAAATATGGGCAAAAAATAAAAATAAGTAAAAAGGTATAAAAAACTAAAACTAATGTATAAGGTAAACCTAATGACTAAAGTATATCACAGATAGTATAATGACTAGGGTATATCACAGATTGTATTTATCACTAGTTTGATAGCTTTCGGGGTTTACCCTTAGGCCATCCTTTCTTTCTGGTTTGTGCTCTTTCTTTAGGGTCGATAAAGTTGGGATCGAAACCTTCTTCTCCTTCCGTTGACAACGTTGGAGAGTTTGGGAGATTTCGTTTCTTTGATTTGGCGTCTACATCCATTTCATCAAAATTTAATAATTCTAGTCGGTTCTCTTTTGACGACGATGCTATGCTGTAACATTTTTGTGTACTTTTTGAATTCTGTACTGTTTCAGTCGGGTTAAACTGGCCCTTGTCAGTCAGTACGATCTGTGTGGTTTCTTTAAGAGCAACTAGCTTGGGAAGACATTCACTTGATTTTATTATTTCAGTCAGTACTTCTTTAACCGTTTCCTTCACTATATTTTTTATTTGTGGTATTATATCTGCCGAGTTTTCGTGATTTTTTGTGGAAAGACTGGTAGAGCCAGCAGCAACTTGAGCAAAGGATTTACTTGCCACTACAGGTGAGAGGTTGGCTTCTTGTTTTGCCTCGGAATAAGTGAGTTTCTTGGTAGTTCTGATTTCTTGTACTAGCAATTCTTGCTTATAGGTAGGACATTCGCGCGATCGAGATAAGTGAGGGCCATTGCAATTAACACACGTCGGTTTTTTACATTCCTCTCCTTCATGTGGCAGCTCTCCACATTCGGTTGTGTGCAAACTTTTGCAGTGTGCCCAAACTTCAAACAACGGAAACATCTAAGAGGCAAGGGTATGTATTGCCTTACTCGCAGAGGGTGGATGCCCCCGATAATAGAGTTCGGTATTGTGGGACGGTTAAATGTTAATATGTAGTTATTGATTTTCATTAACTTTCCTTCCCTTTTGATAGATATGTTTCTTACTTCTATCACTTTCTCTTCAGCTAGCCCTTCTAAGATTTCCTCAACTGAACAATTTGCAAAATCTGGACAATTAACGACACCTTTAGAATAATTAAGGGTATTATGAGGGGTAACCTCAATTTCCACTTTATCAATTCGGGTCATACTAAGAAGTTTTCTGGATTGTAGGTTTCCAACTGTTTCTATAAGTAAACTGCCATCTTTGTTCTTCTTTGTGCGTTTTGTGACACCGCAATAACCATTCAAAACCTTCGCTAATAAAAATGGTGACATTTTGGCAAAGTCACCATCTTTTCCCTTCACAAGGAGGAACCGGGGAAGATCTTCCACCTTTTCCACGCTTGCAGGATTTTTATTACGCGATTCCTTTCTGAGCGCGCCCATTTTAGAGGATGGGTCCTCATTTGATAAATTTGAAACATTCATACTGTTCCCATGAGTAAGGGAAGAAAAACACGTCGACCGCAACAGTGCTCCCATGGTACGGCAAGGCTTAACTAATTGCAACGAGAGGCAGCCAGGTATCTCGAGGGCTCCGTTAACGACTAACTAGGTATAGTCATGCATCTCTTGGCACGAATCGCATTACACCGTAGATTTCCGATTTGGTAATGAAGTTTACCCTCCGAACGGTAAACATTTAAACACGACATAGACAACAGACATGGTGACAATGAAGACAAACGACCAGAGATCTCTTAGCTTCACCACTGCTGGCAACAGTGGCTACTGAGCCTCCCCACCACGTCAAGGTGGATCTCGTCGGGGAGGTATAATTATAATTATAATTATAATTATAATTATAATTATAATTATAATTATAATTATAATTATAATTATAATTATAATTATAATTATAATTATAATTATAATTATAATTATAATTATAATTATAATTATAATTACTATACGATGTGTAATGGGAGCTTTAAAGAAAAATCAAAAGTTCACGCTAAATTATGCTGGATTAGATATTTATATATTATTTTCTGGATAAAGAAATGAATGAAATTAATATTAAGATGAAAAGCTTGGGTTTATTTCAATAAATTATCTATATATTCAATTTGAAAATATTTAAAATACGCAGCATTTACAAATGTACTGATGTGTTGGAAGGGAATGACGCTGTCATAATAATGATGTGCAGTGTTTAAAACAGTCGCGTTAAGTAAGCGATCAAAAAGAGTCGCGTAAAATAAGCGATCCGAGTTGATAGTTGTCGGTCGATTGACGCCGCAGCATAAGTGACATTGTATAGTCACGCGGCCCCATAAAGTGTGAAAATTACAAATGAGAATTAATTAGCGGTATAATAGGGAAGAAGTAGAAAATTACCTTCCTTATTAAAATTATAAAAAGTGCAAGTATTGGCAAGTTGGTGATAATACAAAGGATTGCACCATAATTTGAGATTCGCATTAAAGGTGACGTAATAAGTGAAGGTAACGTGTTTATATGTATCAGAGCCGTAATCAATTGTGTTTAAATAGTCAACAATAAATATAATAGACAGTAATCGATCCAAATTGGTAAAGGACAATAACTCGAATTTATTGATGTATAAAAAGGGAGCGTTCGCGGTTTGTAAATAGCTTGCGTTTTGTTGCGCAAGCTATTTGTAGTTCAACTGAACAATTAAGTAAAAACTGGACAGTGTAAATATATCAACCAGTAATTTAGAAAAGAAATCATTAAATTGTGGAAAATTAGAAGCGTCCCCTATAACAAAGAGATAAGGAGAACAAAGGAAGCGGTTCTAAGTTGGCGGGAAGGTGACATCATCGGAGGAGCAGTCACACGACCTAGTTGAGGCCTCATCACCGGTCAAAGGAACGCAAGCATTACATCATCAGTTTTTCAACAAAAATAACGAGTAAGAACCCTTTTTGTTTGTGTGAATAAATAAAACGTTTTTGTGTTTGGTTTTCTCGAAACTTTACAGTTGACTATCACAATTAAAGGAAAAACAATACGTTCAATTCTGATAAAGATTGTACATGTTAGTTTTAAGAATATTGTTTTACATTATAGGTTTGATTTTTGTATATATTTGTAAACAACGTATTGATACATTTTCGTTCAGATTTGGAATTTAATTAAATGAGTATAACGTTTGATTTACTTTTATTACTAAAGATTATTAAAATTAAAAGTTTATATAAATGCAGAAAGAGGTCAACTCAATAAAAATCCATATAAATAAATAAATCGGAATGAGCATAACCTTAATCAATGATAACAGTGATCATTTCTTTATTTTAAATTTGAGCTAGCCGTCGCAACCAATTAAGAAAGGAATTTGCAAACGTGAATCTAAAAGACCTCAAATCTTATTCTTTGGAGCGGGTTTAACTAAACAAAAGTAATATCCAAGGGTATTACGCCCGTTGCAAATGTAATAGAACTTATGATTCAAACTGATACTGTAACCGTATTAAATAAACCACGTTATTATTATTATTATTATTATTAAAAATGTCAATTTATGATATAAATTCTATTTAAAATGACATTTGCACATAACTCGTCAGCCGTGGCTTCAAGTACTAATAGGATAACAGGTTACTAATTGTCAAATTTGGATAATAAATACACGTTATTAACGACAGTTTACTTGTACAAATTTTTACAAGCTAGTAGCTTATAAAAGCGATTTTACATAGCTGAAGTTTAGTTAGGTTGATGCATGTTTATTATTGAGTATCAAATAGAATCTTTTATTCACAATTAGTTTGTAACATACCGCTTTTCTAACCCTTTAAAGGTTGAAAAGTGAATGATTCTACGGGTTTACTTTAAGCGGTCAGTAATAACAAAAAAAAGGAGACAGTAATGAGATGAAGCTGTCAGTAATGGACCACTTTCCAACCTGTGGGGGAGCTACTATCGATTTAAACTATCAATGTCAAATTGACAACTTGCCAATTTTAATAGAGGGCCAAGAGTATGCAACCATTTTTTCTCACATGCGTAGATGGTGAGTAAACGCAAGCAATAGGTGGAAACAAACAACACGTTTTCTTTAATAAGCGAATTATTGATAACAAGTAACGACAAAACCAATAGAAAAATAGTAAGCATAACATTTATGGCTTCTCATTAAAGTAAAAATTAAAAGTCGCATTGTTACGACATTCAATATTAAACGAGAAGCCGTAATGGATGTGTTCCAAATTTCTTTTGATTTGAACTTTATATGTTGCTTGTTCTTAAATTGTGAATAAAATCGTATACAAACCTCGGCAAAAGTACCATTCCCCTGCCTCGCGAACTAGTTCACCTCCTGACTTCGCCTCTCGGTGAACTATACTTCTCTCGACAGGAACGAAACACTTTCCGCCTCGGTATGTAATATACTAATTCATATAATAAATAAATTATAAGTAATTTTATTTTTAGTCCATGAGCATGTTGAAGTTACTGCTGAACTCCGTTTAGGCAAAGTTATGGTGGACTACCTTCTAAATCTTTGATAAAGTTTGGTTAATATAAAGTTGGGTATGACTCTCGATGTAAAACTCTATAATGAAATTATATTCTTGTATCTCTCTCAACTACATGTATTAGAGAAGGATGGCCATAAAAACATAAATCTGCTGTACAATTTAGCGCACTAAAACGTGTGTCGTGATTAAAAGCGGCCTGTCATTTTTTGAAATTATTGTTTGTGCGTTTTTGCTTTATTTTTTATAAAAAAGTGTTTTTCAAAACTATCTACAACTTGTACAGTGAATTATCGGTAATTTGGTAACATTTTTACATAATTTATATAAAATTTACAAAATTTTGAACGGGAACGTGACAGTCAAGGGCCACTCGTTCCATTGAACCTGTTATGTAGGTATGCAGAACATTACTGTGTAAAACATGATACTTGGAAGGACTACTTTTACAACATGGTAGAAGCATGTGTGGTTAGTATAAATACAATTAATCCTATTAAAAAAAGTGTTACAGAAGCCCAAAAAGTAAATGAACTTCCACAGTCACCAGCTAATCGGAGAAAACGTACGAAATCTAAATCCGCCGAAGTTGATGACTGTGAAGGATGCTGTAAAGAGAAAAATTGATGAAATGCATTCAAAATGTAAATACAAACATGCAAGACATGTCTAGCACTATACCAGTTTTTGTAGGTATACATGTTACGGTGGGATCATTACAAAAAGGATGAAGTAACAATCAAGTTTTCGATTTCAGTAGTTCAAATTTAAGATGTCTCTTACATTCCATTGGCTTTTCATCTAAAGTACATTGGCGTTTCATCTAAAGTAGATGATGGTCGGAGAGGTTTACTGGAACAATCACATATTGCTGCCAACCATGTGTTTTTTAAAAGAATATTACAAATATAAAGAAGAAAAATTTTACAATCCTGTATTCTTAGATGAAACTTGGATTTTCAGTTGAGGATCGCACAAAAGAAGCTCGCATGATAAAGCTAAGGAAAGCGTGAAGAAACCAATGGGTGAAGGAAAAGGTTTGTTGTAATTTAGTTATTACATTATAATTCCTAATGAAATAACTTTATTTTTTAGATTGATAGTTGTTCAAGCAGGTAATGAAGATGGATTTATTTCTGATGCTTTTGTTTTCTACAAAATCACAAAGTGCAGACTATCATGGAGATATGTGTGCAGAGTTGTTTACAAAATAGTTTGAAAATAATTTAATTGCAAACTTAAAGAACCATCTTTAATTGTAATGGCAATGCTAGTTATCATTCCAAACTTCTAGAAAAAATTCCAAATAATTCATCTAAGAAGGAATATGTAATTTTCTATTAAAGCACAACATAGCTTATGAACCTACCGTGTTTAAAAAAGGAATACTGTAATTAGTTGCAAATAATGCGATACCAAAGGTTTACGAAATAGATGAAATAGCACACAAGTATAGACACAGAGTATTACGGTTACCTCCATATCACTGTGTCAATGTAGTCCAATTCAACTGGTGTGGGCAAACTGCAAAAAACAACAAAAAAAATATAGGGACATAATTCCAAATTTAACGATGGCCATGTAAAAGGAATATGGATGGAATCCTTCCAACAAATTGATGGGACACATTTGCAGAAATGCATTAAACATGCTTAAGTGTGTTAGAGTGGTAGGAAATTGAAAAACATTTTGAGGTTGTCCAACCATTAATTATATTTGTTAACGATTCCACTTCTGAGAGTGACACTGATAGTGAATAATTTTTTTTAACTTAAATGTTTTGATTCTTGAGTTCGCTCCTTCGGAGCTCATGAATTAACATTTTTCACTCATCGATAAAATTGTATTTTATAGTCTTGTATAACAAATAACTATTTGACAACTTAAATAATTTTACAGATATTAACATTTACTGAGAACGATAACTGTAATTGTTATCAAAAGGTATAGTTATACACAGATAAATAAAAAATACACGATTTAATTTATAATTGTGAATGTTTACATTTTCATATTCACTTAGTAACTTTATTTTGAACAATCGGTTAACCATCTTCTTGAAATAATGTATTATAATTATTTAGAAATTGTAATACCACCTTGACTTATCGCAAAAATTTTGGGAGGTTATGTCGTAATAGTAGTTATCTTCAAAAATTTGGAGATTCATATAAAAACCCACTAAACAACCTACTTTGCAAAATCTTAATAGCAACTACGTTCATTTTCCCATAGCATCTGTTATTTTATAAGGTTGAGACGTGCTATAGTGAAATTACTATTAATAAAAACAGTTATAAATTTCTATTAAATTTATTAATGACACCTTTTGGCTGTGTCTAAACATTGATTAACATTAGTATCGTTGCGTTGACTGTTTTAGTTTCCAAATAAAAATTTATATGGTCACATTTTATAAAAAGCTTTAAATCAAATATTCTATTTTACTACGTTCTTAATAGAATTAAAAACCATATATTTTTATATATAGTTAAAAATTACATTACTTTTATGGGTTATTAGACACATTTTGCTATGTTTTGATGACGCAATAATCACTTCATACATCATAACCAAACATTTTCTTGTGTATTTACACGGATTCTAAAAATCTGCTACAGTTATGTCTCCAATGAAATTACAAACTAATCCTACTGTGACGGCAGATGATAGCGATGGTGATTTATCGGCAGCCGAATCAGAACATTCAAATTCAAGTCGAGAAAATGATGTCGTACATGATACCAGTGAAGGTGATGAAGCTGATTCCGATGATAGTTCCGAAATGGACGAAGACGAATGTGAAACCCGTCGAAACGAATGCATGCAAAATTTATCAGATTTAGAACATCAATTTACGTTTTTAAGAGAACAGCTATACAGAGAACGAATTGCACAAGTAGACCATCAGCTTGCAGAAGTAAAAGGAGGACGATCCCAGGAATACCTAGGACCGTTACAAGAACTACAGGAAAATATGAGAATACGAACTGAAGTTGCTGGTATATTAAGACAATTACGTTTGGCAAACATTAAAAATAAGTTTGAAGCAGAAGAACAAGCTGCTAAACAAAATTTTGAGAGTGAAAAAAGTTTAGCTTGGGATTACTTTTATGAAGATTTAATGAACACAATTAGACATTTAGAAGAAGACCGACATAATAGTGAGTTAACATGGGGTGAAGGTGGAGAGTGGGGATTACGGTCAAGATCTCGGTCAAGGCGTAAAGCTGTCACTGTGACAGGTCCTTATATTGTTTATTTACTTAAACCTCAGGATATCATGGAGGACTGGACAATTATTAGAAAAGCTTTAAAACGTTCTCCATAATTTTTGCAAGACATTATTGTGATGTTTGTTAAAGTTTGTAATAAAAACACTAAATTAATGGTCAACATTATTAATATTTGTAAAAATATAACATAATTTAAGTTTTACATAGGTCAATAATATTTATATAAACATGTAAATAACGGTATGAAATAAAATGTAAAGATTTTATATATTTAGCTTTTTGTAAATTCGTAACTACACAAAATAAAAAGTTTCCAAAAATTATACATGCAAAATGAAACCAACACCTACATTAACGAACAGAGAAAAAACATCGTTACTTCATAAGAGCGTGAACCACTGCTTTAGCATTAAGTGATTTTAAATCTGTGTAAGTTTGTCCAGTTCCTACAAACACAATTGGTTGTCCAGTGATGTAGGTCATTGAAATTGCCGCTCCAACCTGTAAAACATATTTTGAAAATAACCTGTTTCCAAATATGTTTTAATACTTAGAAATTACAGTCAATGCTATGTTTTAAAATTTGTATTTAAGGCTGATAAACTGCTAACCACTTACAAGAAAATCAATCATTACTGTTTAATACAAATACATTATAACAAGGATTCCTAACAAGTAATAATATGGTATGAATGATGTAATTGAAATATTTCTATTTAGCGGATATCTCCAAATTTTAAAGGCATCTCAAAAATCATTCTCAATTTGTTAGTAATGAACTTGTTTCTTACCAATTTTGGCACTCATCCGCATTGTTTGAATATCAATATCGCTAACAATGAATTTTGGTTAATGACCATAAAGAACAATCACAATTTAGAATGTTTTTTGGCAATGATAGTTGTTTACAAGCATTTATTAGTGTTCGTGAATGATATTGTTTCCCAAAATTTGAAATTTGTTACATTGTAAGACATATAAAATGATTGTAAATGATGGCTCAAATTCCCATAGAAATAATTTAACTGATGCACAACTTTTTACTACCTCAAGGGCTATTTATAATAGTTTTGTCTGTAATTTTACAGTAATAAAACAAATATCATAGATTAAACTAGTTATAAATACTTTCTAGTTTGTTCTTTAATAATTTGTATTTTTTAACTCGAACGAAAAAAGAGAGGTGTTATAAGTTTAACATGTGTATATGTCTGTGGCATCGTAGCTCCAAAATGGAGGAACTGATTTTAATTTGTTTTTTTTTGTTTGAAAGGTGAGTTAATCAAGAGTGTTCTTAGCTATGATTCAATATAATATCTTTAGCCGTTTGTTTGAAAGGTGACTTGATCGAGACTGTTTTTGGTTCTGATTCAAGAAAATTTGTTTTCCTATGACCATGTACGAAAGTGATTCATATCGCACAATTAACCATACAGGAAATAATAGTTTCGCACTCTAGTGCATTTCACTTTTGCATTGCTTTTCTATAAGGTACCGTAGCAACTACCGGCTCACGATCAAAGTCGCCACGCTTACAGCTATTCACATAAAAGCATATTTTGTAATTGTTTAATTTGTGATCAATAAAACATATAGAAGACTGTCTTTTTCATGGTCGTGATTTAATGTTATAACTAATAAATTAATCTAGAAACTATGTCTTAAGTGCGCACCTTGTCATCGATAGTATCGAATTTAGTTAATACCATTCCATCGATAATATGAGGATTAGAACTGGAAGAAAAATCTGCAAGAGCTTGATTAAATTTAACTAACTGATCAACAGCCTCATTTCCAACTAGAGCTTCTCCCACAAATAAGACTAAGTCAGGTTCATTTACTTTAATAAGTTTTGATAATGCTCGCATTAATGGCTCATTATCCTATAAAAAAAGAGAGCAATAGTACTCCAAGCAAGTGTTATCAACAACTTACTTGCATCCGACCAGCTGTGTCAATAAGCACAACATCAATTTTAATATCTTTCGAATAACGAATTGCTTCCATAGCAATACCTGCTGCATCTTTTCCATAACCTTTTTCATACAACTGCACCATTTGCTGTCCATTGTGACGTTCAGGTGGATGTAATGCATTTAAATGTTTCGTGTGAGTTCTCAACTGTTCAACGGCACCAGCTCTAAAAGTATCACAAGCTGCAATCAATACTCTCATATTGTTTTCAATTAACCAGAAACAAATTTTTGCTAAATTAGTAGATTTTCCTACACCATTCACCTAAAAATTTCACATAATTTTTTAAACACAATTTTACAAATTGTTTACCCCACAAAATGCCATAACATAGGGACGTCCTTGTTTTTGAGCCTCCATACAATCCCTTAAAATATCAACACGTCGTTTTGGACTTAATATTTGAACCAATGACTCTGTTAGTGTATTCTTAACAGTACTAGCAATACTTTCAAAAGTACCCAAAACTTTTCCCTCTAGTTTAGTAGCAACTGATTCACATAACTTTATAGCAATATCAGCAGCTACGTTTTTAGTGATAAGATGGTCTTTCATTTTTTCTAATACTGGTTTCATATCTTCCATGGTAAGACTTTTAGATCCAACTAAACTTTTAAAAAGTGAAAACATGCCACCTTTAGCTGTTTTTTTAGGTTTCTGTTCTTGCACTTCTTCCTCTTCGTCGCTCGATGAATCAACTTCAATATCCTTTATACCTCCTTTCATCTGCCCCACAATCTGCAAAACCTGCATATTAGGCCAAACGTTACATACCAGATTAATTTACCTCAGTATCCGCATTAAAATGACTTTGCATATCTTCAGGTTTATCTGTAGTTCGTTCTAATGATTCAATGTCTTTTGTCGATCCACCTAAATCCCAAATTCGAGGTTTTTTCCCAACTTTTTCTTTTTCAGGTTTTGGACTTTTTCTAAAAAGAAATTGGTACACATTTGACAGCATCTAAAAGAACATACTTTGAATCAGATTTCTTTTTGCCGCTCATTTTCTGGGCAAACTTAAGGCGATTGCTAGCAATGATATCATCACCAATTACACCATTTTGATTAGTTTTGTTAATGGATTTAGAGGTGTCATCAATACTTAGGTCTGTAAATAAAATAGTTCCATAGCTATTCACATATTCACATTAAGTACATACCATCTGGTACAAAATTAACAAGCTTCTTTTTATTTGATTTATTGTTTTTCTCTTCTCCTTTCCTCTCGATCATAGATGCTACTGTTTTCTTAGACTTAGTTGACTCTTCATATGATTTCATTTGTTTAGGAGTTCTTGCCTGTGATTTTGACCAGTGCTCGGCTGACTTTAAGGTCGAGTTAAAAGATGTCAAAAATTCAAATTGTTGAAAGTAACTCGAGTTTGAAAGATCATTCTTATACTTGTCACGAAACTCCAAATGAATATCATTTAGAAATTTATCGACATAGGAAAGTTGCAAAATTTTTTGATATGCCACAACAAAAACTAAATCGAACTCATTATCTAGTTTATATTGTAATGTTAACCCTTCATGATCAAATGAGTTACTACTAGTACGTTCCTATGATATTGAGCAAGTAAAAATATGTGAAATAAAAAAAATGTTATTTATTACCTGTAAAATTACAGTCTTTATTAACGCGTTTATTGATGGTGTAAATATTTGACTTGTACTTTGAAAGCACCATAACACAATGCCTCCTTTGCTAAAGATTGTAAATAAATCTAACATTTTACTAAAATTAAACAGGACAATACAACATATGTAACTTAAATATACAATTTAACCACGATTCAAGAACAGTGACACTTAACGTTGCCCTCTAGTGATTATTTATTAAATTTTGAATCGCCAAATCATAACAAACCACACGCTCGTGTACCAATTCCCATATACAGGGTGGTTTATAAATAGTACAACAGAAACAGACGAAATTGAATATTTTTAACTTGTGTGAAATATCTAACTAATAAAAATGACCTTGACCGCTTTCTGTGGCTTTCTAAACATTGTTGTCATGTTTACGTTAGTGGAACGCTAATAAAAATGTATAGATTAAATAAAATAGTTATTATAAGTTTTTGTTATGAACGAATAAGTTCAAAGGTACACATGTAATTAAAAATTATTATTAATTAATAATAATTTTAATTAAATAAAATAGTAATTACATAAACGTAAATTAAAAATAAAATAGATTTAAATGTATTCGAGTTGATATACACGTTAAGCATTGCAAGTTGCAACAAAGTGTTAAAATATCTTGCCGCCAGTAACCAGGGGCGCGCCGTTCACGTGTCGAATGTGTCAGCGAACATAGGCGCCAGGAGGCCAAAGGCGCCTTAAAAATGCATATAAATTCAAAATTCGTTATAGGTCGCGATTAAAATATTTCAATATCGCCTTATTTTATTATAACTTATTTATGATCTCAGTAATTATTCTTGTTCTAACATGAATAGTTCGTATAGTCGTGTTAATATCATGTATACAGTGGACTCTTATTAAATCGCCGATGGATATATAGCCGCGGGGGCGGGAGCGCGCGGGTGCGGAAATTTGTCCACGCACGAATTTACAAAATGAAGCGCAAGCGTTCTAACTCGTTTAGTCTTGTTAAAACATGCATTACTTGAAATCGTCTATGATTGAACAAACATATTATTTGCTTCATTCTCCTTCAGCAAGCAGTACTGCACTAGTGTAGAATTTTTGTACCTTGTATTTTTAAAATATTTGTGAGTGAATGTGAATTTAAGAATATCAAGAACATTAAAGATTAAAGGTAAGCTATTTTGCATTTAAAATAAACATACATACATAACAATACGCATTTCCCAATAGGGGTAGCGATCATGTTTGCAAAATCTAGAAAAAAAAGTAATAAAAGCGAAATTATTCGAAAATGTTACTTCATACTTTCCTATAATTAAAGCAAAACTAAAGCAAATAACGCAAACAAGACTTTTGGTAATAGAATAATTACATTTATAATTTATTGAATATTTTTATTTAGTTGTCTCAAGAACGAAAAAAAAAGAAACTCTCCGGGTATCAAAATTTAATTAATAAAAAAAGACGCCAAGAAGAACAAGAGAAAAATGCTTCAAGATTAACACAGTATTTTACGAAACAAACGACCAGAACTGACCAAGATTATCCGCCAGATTCAATTCAGGAATCAGTACCCGGTTGCAGTGTAGATGAATTCAAAATACAAAGTCAGCCAGTACCAACTCCCAGTGAAGATAATCAAATCGTTGAAGAAATTACCCGTTTTTGGATCTGGGGACTATACTGAAGAGACAGGTACAGATACAATAAATAAATGTGCATTTGATTACCCAGGGCTTTGGCCGGAACCAATATCTCACATATCTAGGTAAGCTATTATAAAAACGGGTCCTAAACAAATAAAAAACTTTAATTTTCCGCGCGATTTGTTGGGTCGAAAGTTTTCTGAAAGTTACTTTAAGAAAAACTTAAAAAATGGTGAAGAATGTAATAGAAATTGGTTGATTTACTCAATTACGAAAAATAATGTTTATTGCTTTTGTTGTAAACTTTTCGAACTTTCTCAGCAAAATAGATTTATTCAGGGATTTAATGACTGGCATCGTAGAGCAATGTACATGAACCGCCATGAAAAAACTTCCACTCACTTTACTAACTACAAAAAATGGACAGATTTGCTTCTATCGTTCAAAAATAAAACTACTGTTGATTATTTACAGCAAACAATATTAGACATTGAAAGTAAACGAGGTATGAAGTAATAAAGCGAATAATTTATGTAATTCAATTTTTATGTAAACAAAATTTAGCACTTCGAGGCAAAAGCAATAATCTTTACAATCGCAACAATGGTAATTTTTTAAAATCTATTGAAATGCTAGAAAAGTTTGATCCTATTATATCGGAACACACACGGCGTATAAATAGCGATTCTGAATTTCACAAAATGCCAACATGTCTAGCAAACAAAATCCAAAATGAAATACTTTCCTTAATGGCTTTTAATATTAAAAATCATATTATAAATTTATGTCGACAAAATAAATATTTTTCAATATTAGATTGCACTCCGGATGTTTCTCATATTGAGCAAATAAGTGTAATAATTCGATTCCTTCATTTCAATTTATAATTAGGATCGACTGAAATACATGAACATTTTTTAGCATTTTATCCAATTTTAGATGTTACAGGGGTTGGATTAACATTTCTTATTGATCTATTAATAAACATTAAATTTAGACATAAATAATATAAGAGGCCAAGGCTATAATAATTATTATAATATTATAATATAATATAATATAATATAATATAAGAGGCCAAGGCTATAATAATTATTATAGCCTTGGCCTCTTATATTATTTATGTCTAAATTTAATGTTTATTAATAGATCAATAAGAAATGTTAATCCAACCCCTGTAACATCTAAAATTGGATAAAACAGGCCTGCAAATTCACACTTTTTGATTTTTTTTTCACCGTAATGGGTGAATCGTATGTATTTTGGTGCGCTGAGTCCAAATATGACCTCAGTTTTTCTCCAGCACGTAGGAATTTTCCGCAAAATGAAAAAGAAAGTTATGTAAAACCCGCAGTACATATAGGTAAAAATGCATTTTGAAATTAAAAAAATATATATTACTAGTGGTTTATTTACATTTTTAAATACAATTTGATAAAAATAATATGTATATACAATAAGGACTTATAATAATTCTTTATAATATCTACATCTTTTTTCCTCAAAACCCCGTTTTGAGCTTTTCCGTTTGTGTGGGATGTTTGGAAGTTCTCCATGAAGCATCCAACAGTAGTCTCCCATCATATTCACATCCCATCGTCCTTGGTACCTCCGTTCCATTTCTTTCATGTCTTGGTGGAACCTCTCGCCCTGCTCTTCACTTACGGCACCAAGGTTTTCTGGGAAATAACTCAAATGGGAGTTCAAAAAGTGAAGTTTCAAGCTCATGGAGCACCCCAAGGTTTTAAAATATTTCAACATTTTATTTACAATTTCTTCATAATCCGGGTCCTTATTGTTCCCAAAAAACTTAGTCACAACTTCTTTAAATGATATCCACGCCTCTTTCTCAGCTTTTTTCATCACCTTCTCAAACTGATTGTCTTTCATTAGTTTCCGAATGTCCGGGCCAACAAGAACACCCTCCTTTAACTTTGCCTCAGACAGTCCCGGGAATTTCTTTTCAAGGTATTGGAACGTTTCGCCATCTTTTGGCAATGCCTTGACAAACTGCTTCATCAGTCCAAGCTTGATGTGAAGTGGGGGTAAAAGCACTTTTTTGGAATCAACCAAAGACTCAAAGTGAACATTTTTTTCTCCCCCTTCAAAGTTCTCGTTGGCCACACTTTTTGGCTCCAGTGCTGTGCTTTTGCCCGGCTATCCCACTCACATAGGAAACAGAGGAATTTCGTATAGCCACCTTGTTGTCCAAGCACCATAGAGATGACTTTGAGATCACCACAGATAGGCCATCCAAACTCCTTATATTTCAATTTATCAAGGATAAAAGCCATGTTGTCATACTTTTCTTTTAGATGCACAGAGTGCCCCACGGGTACAGAAGCGTATTTATTGCCGTTGTGTAGCAAAACTGCTTTTAAACTTCTTTTTGACGAGTCAATAAAAAGCCTCCATTCATCTGACACATGTTGAATGTTAAACATTGACATCAACTTGGGAACATCAGAACAATATACAAGTTCGCCATCTTGAGAATAGGAAAAACAACTTTTTTCGGCATATTCATAAATATACGCCTTAAGGTAGGCAATCCCGCAGAAAAATGCATTTTGCGGAAAATGCTTACGTGCTGGTAAAAAACTGATGGCATTTCCGAACTCAGCGCACCAAAATACATAAGAATCGCCCATTATTTTAAAGAAAAAAATTTGGTCGCAGACCTGTGATAATGGCTCTAACATGCGCGGCAAAAATAGTGGCCTACAAAAAAGAATTTTAGATTTGAACCAGCGAGCTTTTTATGTTTCTTGTGCGAATCACAGCCTGAATCTAATTGTAAATGATGCCGCTAATATCAACCATGAAACAATAAATTTGTTTAATATAATACAAGAATTATATAAATTTTTCTCAGCGTCTACTAATCGATGGAATATCTTAATCAAGCATGTTACTAATTTAACTTTAAAGCCCTTATCCGAAACACGCTGGTCAAGTAGAATTGATGCCATAAAGCCTCTCTATAAATATTTACCAGTAGTTTTTGATGCATTATTTGAAATTTGCAATGACCACACAAGAGTCGACGAACAATCTAAATACCAAGCAAAATGTCTGGGAGAAAAAATTTCTACATTTACATCTATTTGCTCCGTTAAAGTGTGGTATGATATTTTAAATCAAGTAAATTTTGTGAGTAAAATGCTTCAATCTCAAATTACGAATTTGCAACTTGCTTTGGATGCATTAAACAAACTAAATACATTTTTAACTAATTATCGATCTGATGCTAGTTTTGCAGAAATTGTTGAAAGTTCCAAATTAATTGCAGAAAAGTTTGACATAGAAACTGAATTTCGTAGTGCGAGGCCATTAAGACGACGTAAAAAATCTACTCAATTTGATTATGAACATAAAGATCAACCTATAGTAAATCCTGAAAATTCATTCAAAGTAAATTTTTATTTCTGTATAATAGGTCAAACTTTAATTTCGTTACAAGACAGATTTTCTTTATTAAAAGAACATATGGATTCATTCCAATTTTTATATTCATTAGATAATTTACAAAATAAAGAATACCTATTATCTTGCTGCAAAAAAATTACAAGCGAAATTAACTCATAAAAATCAGTCCGATATTGACGCAGATGATTTACGTGAAGAAATTTTACAATGCCAAGTATTTATTACGAATTCAAAAAAAGATATATACCAAATAATTCAGTATATTTATTCAAATGATTTAGTAGGAGTTTTTCCAAATTTTACTGTAGCACTCCGTATTCTTTTATCATTACCTGTGTCAGTTGCGTCCGCGGAGCGGTCTTTTTCGAAATAAAAAATCATAAAGGGTTATTTACGCTCCACAATGGCGCAAAATAGATTATCAGATCTCGCAATAATTTCAATTGAGTCTGACATACTGGATAAACTTGATATTCATGATATTATCCAAACTTTTTCTTTGCTAAAAGCTAGGAAAGTAAAATTTATTTAATGACTTATTTACATTGTTTGTATTTAATTTACCGTATAATATGTATTATGTTTATATTATAAATATTATATTTTTCATTTATTATTGTTGTTTATCTGTTTTCTTGTGTTTGTAATTTTGTATTTTAAATAAAAAAGTTTACACAGACTATTTCAATCTTTGTGTGTTTTTTATTTCAATGCGTTAAGAATATAACAAAAACAGTCATTTAAATGTCCCTAAACATAAGCCTAAAAATTATAGTATTTCAAATTAATTATTCATTATTTTTTTATTCGTCGTATTACTTAAAAATGGTACTAGAGAATTAAAAATTAAAGTGTCCGAACCTATAGTTGTTGGGGCTCTTATCACCTAGGCATGCAAAATATTTATAATATTAGTTTTTGATACAAATGTTTTTAATTAATGGGGCGCTATCAAAAATTTTGACACAGGCGCCGCATGCTCCTGGGGCGCCCCTGTCAGTAACCACATACTTCCGCTCATCCAATTTTTTTGACATTTTCGTTAAACATACTTATTGATGTGTTTCATATAAATATGTAATCAAAAATAACTACATTTTTACTATTCATACAATAAAAATTGTTTAAAGAATAGCTGCCACCTGCCAAGAAACGATCCCGATCCGCGCATACAATTTCCTTGAAATTTTCATCAAGTATGCTTATTCATAAACTGTTGTTTATGTACTTATTCATGTGTTTAATCAATAAGTATCCTTGACGATAATTTTAAGAAAACTGGACGAGCGGAAATATGTGGTTTCTGGCGGCGTTATTGTTTTAACACTGTACCTATATTTCAAAGCTTAAACAAATGTTTATTCTTTGGCTTAAACGTGTATATCAACTGGAATGCATTTAAATTAATTTTATTTCTAATTCACATTTACTGAATCTATAGATCACACATTTTTGTTAGAATTCCACTAACGCAAACATGGCAACGATACTTAAAAATCTGCAGAAAGCGGTCCAGTTCATTTTAGTTAGCTAGAGTATGATTAGCTAATTTCACATTATTTCATTATTTTCTGTAACTTTCAGCAATTAGGTAATTTGCACAAATGAATTTTACCTCATCATTTATGAGTAACTTTACTTCATAAAATACTGCAGCCGAAATAGTCATGGGCTTTTGCGTATAAAACGTTTAAGTAGGTAAGATTGGAGACTTCGGGAACACACCACAATTCCAAGGTTACCACCGTACCAAGGTCAAAAAAACGCAATGTTTGACCTAGTTACATATCATTACCACAAATCCCGCGTTCATGTTCCACAATTGCAAGGTCATTCCATGTCACAAACCCCGCTTTCCTGTTCCACAATTACAAGGCCATCCGTGTGACCTACGTTATCCTTAACCACCTGGTTGCTACTCTAGCCCAAGGCCACCTCACTTGTATGTATTTTGCTCACCCAAACTTTTTACCAAAATAAAAAAAAACGATATGTTAATATATTTAATTCATGTAGAAATAAAGACATGTACAAAGGTATTACTCAGATATATGATTTTCTTTAGGAATAAAACATTTTGATTTAGTACAAGTGCAAAAGGTCCTTTCCACTTCCGTGTCATTACATCTGCGTAGACGTGGTGCGAGGAGCTGAGCATACGTGCAGTGTGGTGCCCATCGGAGATGTTCCTGTAACGGGTTGACATCTGGCTGCCATCGGTTTATTCTAACCCCACACATGAAACATTCGACCGTGTCGTCTGCAGATGTGGAAATGAACCTTGATGTAGTAGATATCCATCAGCAGTTTATGGTGAGCACCATAGAGACCGGACTGCAAAACCTCGTATTTGCATTTTTTTCCTAACATATTATTTTTAATAAATTGGGATCCCAAGGGTGAAACGCGTATGTGTGCAAAATCGCGAAGCGCTCCGATATTCCTATAACGCAAAATATACTCGGTTCTTAACCACGTATTTGAATATAGCGAACTTAACCTCGTATTTGACGCAGTTTCCCGTGGTAGCTTATAGAGACAGGTGTTTGCCGGTGTTTTGTGTTAAAAAGAATAGACTGGTATGTATTAAAATAAATATTACAATTTCATGGTTACAGGGAATCCTAAGGCCGTATATTATGCGTGCAGTAGTAAACAAATAATTCGGTTTTATGATATTTTAAACGGTTTTATTTCCATTTTAAATTGTTGCATCATATACGAGTTTTTGAACGAAACTTTTTTGTTTGTTTACATTGCAGATACTTGGTTTTGCACAATAAAAAGTTAATAAAGCCTATTTATGTATGCGTTATTATACCTACATGATTTTGTGTGTGACAGGTTTTCATTTAAAAATTTTTAAAAACTACAAAATAGTCTAGATAATTACTCTAGATAATTATTTTTATTTTCAGAAGATGTCCTTACCAAGGGGAAAAATTATGGTGCTTAAAGCATTAGAACAAATTAATGATCAAGATTGCCAGATGCCTGAAAATACCTCTGCTTGCGAAACTTCTTTGCCCATTGAGGAAACTATCTCAGATATAGACATTCCTAACTGTTACATTGACGACAATTTTTCACCTCTTATGATCTCTTAAAAAAGTTACGAGAAAAAAATATAAAAGCTACAGGAACTGTACGAGACGGAAGAATTGCTAAATGCGACCTGACTGATAAAAAACAAATGAGTAAACTCAATAGAGGGCATTTTGACTATATGAGTGATGGTTCCGTTTATATTTGCCGCTGGAACGACAACTCGGTAGTCACCATGAGTTCGAACCATCAAACTCATCTGCCATTGAAAACAGCAAAGAGGTAAGTACTTCTAATGTCATACTTTTTCTTCTGTATTTCACTTCACTTTTATAAATTTTTTTGTAATCAAGCCAATAATATTGATGTTTTGTAAATATTTTTATAAATAAAAGAAATTTTGTGTATGAGCTGTTCATATAGGCTAAACCTGCTTTTCATGTACCCTGAACCCGCCAATGTTCGAATTTTCGAACATGCTGGAAAACGCACAAGGAAAATAAAAATTCATGATTTTGCGTTAAAATTTTCTTAATTAGGCATAACTAAAGAAGAATAATCTACTTAGTAACAGATTAATATATTGCTCTCTCTGGGTTCGGCGGGTAAAAGGTTAAGAAGGACACAGATGGTAAATATAAACTCACAAATGCAGTTGCTCCCCGAAGTATTGGACCAACTTGTATTTCCCAAATGTGTATTTCCCAAATGTGTCAAAAATCAAAGGTACTGAAATGTAGGATATTTACAGAAAGAGAAAGGGAAGAAATGTCTAAAAAATTCTGGGAAGATTTAACGTGCGATATGAGAAGGACTTATATTAGCTCCCTTGTAGATACAGTTCCAGCAAAGAGAAAGAAAGCAGATTCAAGAAGAAATGAAACATTAATTTACAGTCTTAAAAAGGGAACTGAGAGAATAAGAGTGTGCAAGAAAATGTTTCTTTCCACATTGGGAGTAAAAGAATGGAGTGCGAGAGAGTATATTAGGAAGGAATTTGGAATGCATGCAACTGTTGAAGAAAAGTAAAATGAATCACGAAATAGACATTCTACTAAAGAAAAAAAGAAGGTACTAGAGAATTTTTTAGATGTTTTGTCAAAAATGCCATCGTATTATTGCCGCGCCTCCACCACAAAATTATACTTAGAGCCTGTGTTTCAAAGTAAAATGGACCTATACCGAGAATATAAGAAATATTGTGAAGAGCAAGGACAATAGTCTTTTTCAGAAAAAATATTATTTGACACTCTCAAGGAAAAAAACATTAAGTTATACCGTCCAAGGAAAGATCAATGCGACGTTTGCATTGGACATAAAGTTGGTAATATTGCTGATGAAATCTATAGTTCTCATTTGCAAAGAAAGGATATGGCACGTTCTTCCAAGGAAGAAGACAAAAAGGCCTGTCAAGAAAGTGATAGGAATTTATTAGTATTAACAGTTGACGTACAAGCTGTAAAGCTAGCCCCTGTACTTAAAGTGAGTGCAATATACTATAAAACAAAACTCTGTGTACACAATTATACCATTTACAACTTAGTTGATGGAGAAGTGACATGTTATTTATGGGATGAGAGCCATGGGGAACTTGAGGCCAGTAATTTTGCCACAATGTTGTCTGATTACCTCCAGAATTATGTTTCAAAGTTTGCTGGTACAAAAGAAATAATTATTTACAGTGACGGATGTGGCTATCAGAATAAGAACTGTGTGTTATCGAATGCTCTCCTTACATTTTCAATTGAAAACCAAATAATAATATATCAAAAGTTTTTTGAAAAAGGACATAGTCAGATGGAAGTGGACTCGGTTCACAGCACGATTGAGAGAAAACTAAAAAACAGAGACATTTATTTGCCTACAGATTATATAAATGTTTGTCACGAAGCTCGTCATAAAAATCCATACAACGTAAAATACATGCATTATGATGATTTTAAAGATTTTTCTAAAATTGGTTATTATTCAACCATAAGACCTGGTTACAAAGCCGGAGATCCTAAAGTTTCGGAACTTCATGGTCTAATGTACCTTTCTGCCGGTGAAATAAAATATAAAATTAATTATGATGATATCTGGACAGACTTTCATAAAAGACCAAGGGGTGGAAATTATACAGTTACTCAGCTTTATAAAACTCGTCCAAAAATTAAGAGCGAAAAGTACAATCATCTACAGTCTTTAAAAACGGTGCTAGATAAGCTGTTTTGGAAATTTTATGACGATCTTCCACACTAATAGTGTTTATAATTTATATTTACTGTTATGTTTACCTATATTTACCCAAAGAAATTTGTTTGTTTGTTTACACTTACACGAAATTACGTGTTAGTTTCTTTTTTTTCTTAATATTAACCATTAGTTTGCTTGTGCCAGAACACGTATGTCGTTGTACAGTTTCAGAGTTTTTGTTGAAAAACCTCGTAAGTTTTGTTATTTCGGAAAAAACTGGTTTTGACATTTGTATTTTAATAAAACTAAATATAAAAGTCAAAGTAAGTGTATTTTGTTCCATTTGAAGCAAATCCTGTAGGTATTTGATTTTTAGTTTAAAAAAATATCACGTTTAATGCTCTCCTGTAAATTTTTTTAAAACGCAGATACGAGGTGTTGCAGTCCGGACGACGATATACAAAGTGTGGTGTCTTGTCTGTCTGTCTGTCTGTCAGTCAGTAAGTCAGTAAGTCGGCGCGGTCAGTTAGGTGTTTGTCTAGCCTACGACCGCACTATTGAGGATGCCGTTTTTCTGGAAAGATAGTATTAGTATGTATAGATCCTTGACAGTAGGTATACTTACTATGTCTGTCTCGATCACTGGTGAAGACCATCTGCCGAAGAGTTGCATTACGAACTCTGATAAGTTCGTAAAGTCCTGCAATCTCTTCGACAGTTTCCAATATCATCTCCAGATGTATAATGGCGTAAGCGTACCCACTTAGAATAGCCAGGCTTATAACACTATTCCAGTCTAGATATAATGTTAGAAGCCTGGTGTGGGCTCGGTCGAGCTGCTCCTCAAGGGAGCTCTCCGTAATCACGACATTATAATTCCGGACGAAGGGAACTATGTTGTCCAGCTGAAAAGAAATACAGAAGTGTTAATGCATTAGTAGTAGAAATGTGAATACATACCGTGAATGTGAGACGTTCCCAGGTAACGATGCGATGCGCGTAAAAGAGCCAGTACCACCCGGCAATGATAAGAAAAGCAGAGTTGCTTTGGGCGGCACAGGCTCCTGACGCCATCGCACACATGATGTTGTAGACATGGGGAATCATAGTGCGGCCTATGGTCATAGGGATATGTGTTCCCAAAACCAGCTGTCATCGTCGTCAGTGTCGTCCATGGCGTCAGCATTACCGTGCATCTCATTGTTGGCGTCACTCTCGCCGTCCTGGATCTCCGGAGCTGCGTCATTGTCCGTTGGGACCCTGTCACTGTGACTGTTGTCATGTTCCTGTGCATGGTTTTGTTCAACAATGTCTGCAAGTTCCTGAGCGCCTTGTTCAAGTCTCTGTACGTTGTTAATGAGAGACTGCATGAAGTCGTCTTCATCACTGCTCTCTTCAACGACGACTTCATTGCAGAACTCCCTACGTTTCAGTATACGTTGTTGTCTTAGTGCATCATTGTCATAGTCGTCAGAATCGTAGCTGTAGGCAGGGTCCATTACTACGTCAGAGTCGTAATCACCAGTGTTGAGGTAGCTGTTCCCAGCACAGGAGGAACAGATGGCCTCAACCTTGGAAGAGAGTTCGCTTAAGTCATCACTATCATCGTCAACGTTGTCCGTAATATGTATAATAGCGTTATCGTTGTCGTCGTCACTGACAGTGATAACTTCAGCATTCGTCAAGTCGAGTATGATTGTCTCAGCATTTAGGTCGTGCTCCTGTTGAGAATCCAGGGCTACGGTCGTCATCTCGTAGATACTCTCGTAGATACTCTCGTAGATACTCTCGTCGCTGGTTGAGGTAGCCACAGGGATAGGACTGGAAAAAGCGGGAGGGATGTACACTACATCAGGGGCGCCGGAGGCAAGGGTAGGTGTTGGAGTGGTAGGGACGTCAGGGATAGGGGTGGAACAAGCGATAGGGGTAAAAGTAGTAGGATACACAGGTGAGGGTGAGCGGGAAGAAGGAAGCTGAGGTGATGGAGTAGGGGGGACATCGGGAGTAAAGGTGGATGAAGTTGCCTCAGGCGTTATAGAAAGGATCATAGGAATATCAACCTAAACAAAAAAAAAAAAAAGTTAGAAATACAACAATAATGGAAAAAAAACAAAACAAAAATTACAAATGTAAGAAATTGGCTTACCTGAGGCAACTCATCGTTGCCAGATGAAGAAGATACCGAGGACGTTGCTGAAGAATTCATGTTTGTTTTTGCGTTGTACTGTACTGTATAAGCAGTTGTACGAATGATATATAAACAGATAGTATCCAATTTAGTTAATACCATTCCATCGATAATATGAGGATTAGAACTGGAAGAAAAATCTGCAAGGGCTTGATTAAATTTAACTAACTGATCAACAGCCTCATTTCCAACTAGAGCTTCTCCCACAAACAAGACTAAGTCAGGTTCATTTACTTTAATAAGTTTTGATAATGCTCGCATTAACGGCTCATTATCCTATAAAAAAAAGAGAGCAATAGTATTCCAAGCAAGTGTTATCAACAACTTACTTGCAACCAACCAGCTGTGTCAATAAGCACAACATCAATTTTAATATCTTTCGAATAACGAATTGCTTCCATAGCAATATCTCCTGCATTTTTTCCATAGCCTTTTTCATACAACTGCACCATTTGCTGTCCATTGTGACGTTCAGGCGGATGTAATGCATTTAAATGTTTCATGTGTGTTCTCAACTGTTCAACAGCACCAGCTCTTAAAGTATCACAAGCAGCAATCAATACTCTCACATTGTTTTCAATTAACCAGAAACAAATTTTTGCTAAATTAGTAGATTTTCCTACACCATTCACCTAAAAATTTCACATAATTTTTTAAACACAATTTTACAAATTGTTTACCCCACAAAATGCCATAACATAGGGACGTCCTTGTTTTTGAGCCTCCATACAATCCCTTAAAATATCAACACGTCGTTTTGGACTTAATATTTGAACCAATGACTCTGTTAATGTATTCTTAACAGTACTAGCAATACTTTCAAAAGTACCCAAAACTTTTCCCTCTAGTTTAGTAGCAACTGATTCACATAACTTTATAGCAATAGCAGCTACGTTTTTAGTGATAAGATGGTCTTTCATTTTTTCTAATACTGATTTCATATCTTCCATGGTAAGACTTTTAAAACTGAACCCTTCATGATCAAATGAGTTACTACTAGTACGTTCCTACGATATTGAGCAAGTAAAAATATGTGAAATAAAAAAAATGATATTTATTACCTGTAAAATTACAGTCTTTATTAACGCGTTTATTGATGGTGTAAATATTTGACTTGTACTTTGAAAGCACCATAACACAATGCCTCCTTTGCTAAAGATTGTAAATAAATCTAACATTTTACTAAAATTAAACATGACAGTGACACTTAACGTTGCCCTCTAGTGATTATTTATTAAATTTTGAATCGTCAAATCATAACGAACCACACGCACGTGTACCAATTCCCATATACAGGGTGGTTTATAATCAGTACAACAGAAACAGACGAAATTGAGTATTTTTAACTTGTGTGAAATATCTAACTAATAAAAATGACCTTGACCGCTTTCTGTGGCTTTCTAAACATTGTTGTCATGTTTACGTTAGTGGAACGATAATAAAAATGTCTATAGATTAAATAAAATAGTTATTATAAGTTTTTGTTATGAACGAATAAGTTCAAAGGTAAACATGTAATTAAAAATTATTATTAATTGATAATAATTTTAATTAAATAAAATAGTAATTACATAAACGTAAATTAGAAATAAAATTGATTTAAATGTATTCGAGTTGGTATACACGTTTGAGCATTGCAACAAGGTGTTAAAATATTTTTCCGCCAGAAACCACATACTTCCGCTCACCCAATTTGTTTGACATTTTCGTCAAAAAAAATTATTAATGTGTTTAATATAAATATGTAATCAAAAATAACTACATTTTTACCATTCATGCAATAAAAATTGTTTAAAGAATAGCTAACTACCACCTGCCAAGAAACGACACCGATCCGCGCATACAATTTCCTTGAAATTTTCATCAAGGATGCTTATTCATAAACTGTTGTTTATGTACTTATTCATGTGTTTAATCAATAAGTATCCTTGACGATAATTTTAAGAAAACTGGATGAGCTGAAATATGTGGTTTCTGGCGGCGTTATTATTTAAACACTGTAGGTATATTTCAAAGCTTAATCAAATATTTATTCTTTGGCTTAAACGTGTATATCAACTGGAATGCATTTAAATTAATTTTATTTCTAATTCACATTTACTGAATCTATAGATCACACATTTTTGTTAGAGTTCCACTAACGCAAACATGGCAACGATACTTAAAATCTGCAGAAAGCGGTACAGGGTGTCCCAACGATAGAGTAAAGTAAGTTTATGCTTAACTAGAATTATTTGTGTAAATATTGTATGGACCATGGGGTAGAGGTAAGAAGTGTGCATTTTTTTAAAATATTGGAAGTTATACAGGGTGTGCCAGAAAAGCAGGACGTGAAAAAGTATAATTTTTTTAAATAGAACACCCCGTATTTGATTTTAGTTTTTAATTCTACGTGTCCATACAAACATATTTTGTCATACAAAAGATTGGCTGAAAGTTTTTAGTTCTTGAAATATTCGCGTTTAAAGATTATTATGGTCATTTTCGTGGGGTTGATGAATGGGCAATTGTTCCGTTATTTCACAATAAAAAAAATTGATATTTCGTGTGAAAAATGAGTAATATTATACTAACGTTTAGACCGAGTAGTATTTCTAATTTTCTCAACAGGGTGTTTGTTATAACCATTCAAATTTGAAAATTCTCAAATTAAAAAAATCAGTTTTTTAATTGCACACCCTATATATTTTATTTCATTTTATTCGGGATTAAAAATCTATCATTTTTGTCAAATATATCCTATATCTATCTTTGATAGTTTTCGAGTAATTTCGATTTTTCACACTAGCTACTTTATTTTCGATAACATTGCATTGCATGGATCTTGGTAGCCATGGAAAATAATAATTGCGTTACTAAGATACAAAGGTTTCCTACTTGTCAAAATAAACACATATTAAATTTGTCGTTTTCGCATTTAACTTGTTATCAATTCTTGTATCAATTATGGATTATTCGACAAATGAATTAATTGCTATGATATACGTGTTGGGCGAGGCTGAAAAAACCCTTTATTGGCACAACGAATCTACAAAATGAAATATCCTGAACGTCGAATACCTACTACTGTTGGCTTGGAAAATTTGATGGATAGATTTGATTCTAGCGGTAGTGTTAAATACTTCAAACGTAAAGTTGTTAATAAAAGGGCAGCTAATGAAGAAAAAGAACTTGAAATATTATTAAATATTCAAGAAAATCCCCAAGTGAGTTCTAGAACATTAGCGACGATATGTGATACCTCCAAATCAAACGTGAATCGAACAACGCTGAAGTATAAGTACCATCCCTATCACATTGAGCTTCATCAAGAATTGCGAGAAGAGGATTTTGCAAGACGAATTGAATTCTGCAATATCATTAATCAACGGCTGCAATTAAATAACAACTTTTTGTGCTCCATAATGTTTTCCGATGAGGCGACGTTTAAAAGTAATGGGGCTGTAAATCGGCATAATATGCACTATTACGCCATTGATAATACATTTTGGCTACGAGAAGTTCAAAACCAAAATCATTGGTCACTAAATGTGTGGTGTGGTATACTTAATGACCAAATTATCGGTCCCTATTTTTTTGATGATCCATTAACGGGACGCACCTATTTGCATTTCTTACGTGAAGAATTGCCTGTGTTACTTGAGGATATCAATTTAGAAGGACGACTAAATATGTGGTTGCAACAGGATGGTGCACCTCCACATTTTTATCGGGACGTAAGGGAATTCTTGAACCAGCAATACCCGGAGAAATGGATAGAACGTAATGGCTTTATATTATGGCCACCCAGGTCATGCGATCCTATGGGGATACATAAAAGATCGGGTGTATATTACTAAACCTACAACAAGGGAGAACATGAAAAATAGAATTCGCGAAGCTTGTCGCACAGTGACCCCTCTTATGTTATCCGAAGTGAGACAGAACATGAGAAAAAGGCTCAATATGTGTATTCAGCAAGAGGGCCGTCTATTTGAGCATTTACTAAGACGCAATGTTGAATAATTATTGAATTACTGTTAATATTCTTGCTTAGGTGGTTTGTTTTATTTCGTCGCAATTGTTTTCCATGGCTACCACGATCCACAATAATGTTATAGTATCGTATGTAACGTAGCTAGTGAGAAAAATCGAAATTCCTCGAAAACTATCAAAGATAGGATATATTTGACAAAAATGATAGATTTTTTAATCCCGAATAAAATGAAATAAAAATATATAGGGTGTGCAATTAAAAAAAACTGATTTTTTTTAATTTGAGAATTTTCAAATTTGAATGGTTATAACAAACACCCTGTTGAGAAAATTAGAAATACTACTCGGTCTAAACGTTAGTATAATATTACTCATTTTTCACACGAAATATCAATTCTTTTTATTGTGAAATAACGGAACAATTGCCCATTCATCAACCCCACGAAAATGACCATAATAATCTTTAAACGCAAATATCTCAAGAACTAAAAACTTTCAGCCAATCTTTTGTATGACAAAATATGTTTGTATGGACACGTAGAATTAAAAACTAAAATCAAATACGGGGTGTTCTATTTAAAAAAAATATACTTTTTCACGTCCTGCTTTTCTGGCACACCCTGTATAACTTCCAATATTTAAAAAAAATGCACACTTCTTACCTCTACCCCATGGTCCATACAATATTTACACAAATAATTCTAGTTAAGCATAAACTTACTTTACTCTATCGTTGGGACACCCTGTACAGTTCATTTTAGTTAGCTAGAGTATGATTAGCTAATTTCACATTATTTCATTACTTTCTGTCACTTTCAGCAATTAGGTAATTTGCACAAATGAATTTTACCTCATCATTTAGAGTAACTTTACTTCATAAAATACTGCAGCCGAAATAGTCATGGGCTTTTGCGTATAACACGTTTAACGTATAATTTTGAGGTTATTGTCACACTACTGGAGTGCCGTTAGGCGCGGATACAAGAAATCGCTGGAAGGGACATCTTATGAATGGATTTAAATGGTATTTTAGCATTGCATTGTGAAGACCTTATGTTAAAGCAATTTCACTTATTAGCTCATTTTACAACATTTGGACAAGTTTCGCCAAGATCGGCCATGATGTCTGGATGTGTGTCTTGTCTGTATGTGTGTGTGAGTGTGTGAGTGTTTGAGTGTGTGAGTGTGTGAGTGTGTGAGTGTGTGAGTGTGTGAGTGTGTGTGTGTGTGTGTGTGTGTGTGTGTGTAGTGTGTAGCGTGTGAGCGTGTGAGCGTGTGAGTGTGTGAGTGTGTGTCAGCGTGTGTCAGCGTGTGTCAGCGTGTGTCAGCGTGTGTCAGCGTGTGCCAGCGTGTGTGAGCGTGTGTCAGCGTGTGTCAGCGTGTGTCAGCGTGTGTCAGCGTGTGTCAGCGTGTGTCAGCGTGTGTCATCGTGTGTCAGCGTGTGTCAGCGTGTGTCAGCGTGTGTCTGCGTGTGTCAGCGTGTGTCTGCGTGTGTCAGCGGGTGTCAGCGTGTGTCAGCGTGTGTCAGCGTGTCTGCGTGTGTCAGCGTGTGTCAGCGTGTGTCAGCGTGTGTCAGCGTGTGTCAGTGTGTGTCAGTGTGCGTCAGTGTGTGTCAGTGTGTGTCAGTGTGTCAGTGTGTGTCAGTGTGTGTCAGTGTGTGTCAGTGTGTGTGTGTGTGTGTGTGTGTGTGTGTGTGTGTGTGTGTGTGCGTGCGTGCGTGTGCGTGCGTGCGTGCGTGCGTGCGTGGGTGTGTGTGTGTGTGTGCGCGTGTGTGTGTGTGTGTCTGGGTGTTGTAACGGGTGCCTGAGAAATTCAAATTTCGCGCTAAGTTATATGATATTTTATAGTTTAGGTGTTATTTTATAGGATGGGAAATGATTGTTGTTGATATATAAGTTTATTTTATATTAATACGAGAAGATTAAAATTACATCAATAAGTTATGTGCATATTAAATTAGGAAATATTTAAGTAAACGCAGCAATTTGCATATGCATAAATGGATTATAGGAAGGGAGATGAACTGTTAACATGACTTGCAGTTAAGTAAGGAATTGGTAGTTAAAGTTGGTTGTAATTAACAAAACAGTGTGGTCGTTGCCGAGGCGCGAGTGACCGTAGTATTATAGTCACGCTACCCTCTAAATTAACAAATAAAGTAAGATAAAATTTAGTGTATAAAGGGAAGAAGTAAGAATACCTTTATTATTAAAATAATAACAGGCGAAAGTAAATAAAAGTATAACGCCAAATAAGTGGTAAGGAGAAAAGTGACGCTATTAAGAAATACATTACGTGTTTTGTTCATATTGGAGGTCTTACATGACTACATTTAAAGGGTGAATAAGCGATATAAAATACAGTAATCGGCCTAAATTGGTTAATCAGTAAATAAAAAAGAATAACACGAAAGCATTAACAAACAAAATACACCCACGTACCACACAAAATTAAAAGACACCTAACGCGTTTCGATAGGTACGCTACCATCATCAGCGGTCGACTAGGGTGGACTAAAGAAAATTTCTAACTTATATACCATCAGCGAGTAACACTTCGTTGGTAATCTGGTGAAAGTGAAAGTTATGAAAGGTTAATGAGTTCTGAGTAGCCTAAAGGTCCTTGATCATGGACCTTTAGGCTACTCAGAACTCATTAAACTTTCATAACTTGCACTTTCACCAGATTAAAAGTTACTCGCTGATAATAGTTAGAAGTTTTCTTTAGTCGCTATCCGCTATGATGATACGTACTATCGAAACGCGCTTGATGTTTTTGTACGTATTTTGTGTTATTTGCACAGTTCCAGTGTTCCAGATTTTTCACGAAAGCATTAACAATTAGTTTGTACGATCAGCATTGCCGTTTGTATTGCATGCGATTCGTAGTGAAACTTGAACAATTAAAGTGATAATTAAAAACTATAAAAATATCAAGCAAATATTCACAGAGTCAATAAATTGTTGGAAATATAATTTAGAATTGTACAATTCAGCGACAAGCTTTCAAAGAAATAATAGGAAACAAAGAAAGTACGGCGCCCGAATCACTGGCCTAGGAATGCAGTAATTACGTCATTGGCCTTCAAACAGCGACAAGTAAGATTGCAAACTATATAATAAAAGAAACTTGGATGGGTTTTATTTTCCTGTAAATATGTGTTTGAATAACAACAACGAATGGATTACATTTCATTCACTGTTGATACAGAAATCATTGTACATATTAATAATAGAAAAATTATAAGGTAATGGTTTGTATTTTGGACCTGTTAAATATGTTTTAATACAAGATACGAATGGTTATCATTATTCACTGTTGTAAGTTTTCTTTGTCTTTAGAAATATGAATACTATCGAAAGCGTTATGTTTTGTTTTGTGTTAAGTAGGTTATTTTGATTTGTTACTATTCTGCACAGTTCAGTGTTCCAGATTTTCACGAAAGCATTACAATTATTTAGATCAGCATTAGCCGTTTTTCATGCGATTCGTAGTGAAACTTGAACAATTAAAGTGATAATTAAAACTATAAAAATATCAAGCAAATATTCACAGAGTCAATAAATTGTTGGAAATATAATTTAGAATTGTACAATTCAGCGACAAGCTTTCAAAGAAATAATAGGAAACAAAGAAAGTACGGCGCCCGAATCACTGGCCTAGGAATGCAGTAATTACGTCATTGGCCTTCAAACAGCGACAAGTAAGATTGCAAACTATATAATAAAAGAAACTTGGATGGGTTTTATTTTCCTGTAAATATGTGTTTGAATAACAACAACGAATGGATTACATTTCATTCACTGTTGATACAGAAATCATTGTACATATTAGATAATAAGAATACCAAATATAATAATAGGATTGTTTTTTATGTGTTAATGTAAGGAAAGTATTTCTGGATTTTGGGGATTTAGTAATTATTAAATAAGTATAACGTTTTGATTCCTTTTCATTATTAAACATTACGAATACTAAAAGCTTTAATATTGAAAGAAGTAATTTCAATAAAGTTACAAATTACATACATTTTAAGCACATCAAATTGAATATAAATTGGATAATTGATAACAATAATCATTTTTTTTAAGAAATAAGTTAGCCGGCGCAAACAAATATTAAAGGAATTCGGTGAAGCAAACGTCGAGTTCATTTAGTGAAACCCGATGGCAACTAAGATAAATTTTAATTAATGAATGAAGTCTTTACAAATTGAAACTACCCAAATTAAATTAAAGGGTAACTATTTTAAGTTCTCACAAAAACAATATAAATTTTTATTTCATACCAATACATTATAAACAAATAACTCTTAGTTACCGTAATTGTAAACATGTTCATAACTCCCTAGGAAGTTGTAGTAGGGAATTACAGATCTATAACTCCCCCTAACGTATTTTGACAAATATTTGAAAGCTTGGCAGTTGATATATGCATGCTAACAATGCTTACTTAATTTTTAAACGTTCGTTTAATTTTAATAACGCAAGTTACGTATGTTAATAACCTCGGGCACCTTACCATCCCTCGGGACTAACGTCCCTCGAGATTGTAATCTGTTGCCATCGGTAATTGACACCCTCATAATTCTCCCTTGATATATAAATAACAATTATTAGAGGATTTTGAACTTATTAAAAAATTGTAGCGAGTGTAAACAAACAAAAAGAAATAAGGCACATATTTTTACCCCGTTGCAGTGTGTGGGTACGCGCGTGCATGTTTGTGTGTGTGTGTGTGTGTGTGTGAGCGTGTGGGTGTGGGAGGGGGGCGCGTGTGTGCTAAAACAACTGTATATTTCAAAGACAAAAATACCTAGATATAGACCTTATACATATCGTTAATTATGTTCTATGCAATTTTTTGATATGACGCATAATTTAGCGGGAATAAAGTTCCTAAGGTAGAATTTAAGTGTTGGTTCAAATTTTCATTATCTGAATAACGTTTAATTTTATAAGAAAAAAGTGTAGGCGTATTTTTTAAAGAAAATTTAATTGTACATAAATTTTCTTTATAAAATTTTTTAATGTAAAGCGAATTAAATGTAAAAATTAAATAAATATGATTGAAAATGCTGAAACTGTGTTATCGATATTCTTTATAGAATCGGGCAGCTTTGGAATGTTTTACGTTAACATTTACCTATTACATCACTATTTCATATTAAATAAAGGCGTTCATATAGGTATTAAAAATCTCTATAAATCTCCATCTGACGTGAAGTTTCAAACGTCATTCTGACAAAGATTATTGTTTTTGTTTTTACAACGTTGCCCGTTTTCGTTATGAACGTATAAAAAAGAAGTTTCACAGTTATCCTAAAAAAATTGAAATTAAAATTATTTTTGTAATCGTTACTTTTAATACATAAAGAGAAAAGTGGTATATAACAAAATATATAAACTTTTTTATTTATGTATTTAATTTGACATTTGTCAACAAATATTTCAAAATTTAATTTTTTTCTAATTTTATGTGAACGATTACAAATGTATTCGAACACGTGCGCTGTCACCTTTTGGTGCTCATATATTTTATCCCTCGGCTACGCCTCGGGTAAAAAAGAACAGCCTCGCACCAAGAAATGTGTAAACAGCGCACTAGTTGCGAAATCTACTATTCATCTCTTTTAATTTAAGTTAGCTTCTAGATGTCTATTAACCTCTGTCTGTCAAGAGGTTTTAAATGTCTGTTTGACATAGATTATTGTTTTTGCGTTTACAATGTTGCGTATTTTCGTAAGGAGCGTCTCATAAAAGAGGTTGCATAATTATCCTTAAAAAAATGTTATTAAAATTATTTCATTCCTTTTAATTTACATTTCGTAGGTTGGAAGAGCGTGGGGTGTTCCACGCCAGATATTCATCTTAAATAAATGTTAAATAAACACCGTATCTACATACCAATGTAAGCAACAAATGCTAACCAACATCCAATAGGCTTGCTTCTAAACTTTTTTATAGTTTATACAATACACATTTACTGGATATATTAAGGATATGTAGAAGCTCGATCTGCATGCGGTTAAGCTGTGTAAAAAAAGTTATACAGCAGCTCACAAAAAACAGTAATCCGCATTATTTTGCACATTAACAACAGCTTTTATGGCTACCATGAAATTAGACACTTTAATGTACTCGTACATTCCACCCTTTTGAGGAACGTACTTGTTAACGTTAACTTTTAAATGTAAGAGTTGACGTAAGGTCCATACCCTGAATCCTTTTCTGAAAATTCATCCAATTTTGTCGGTAGCTTATGATAGACATTAGTTTGATACCACTGCTATAAATCGATGCCAGCATCAACCTAAATGCTTCTAAATTTAATGTTGTAACTGTTATATGTAAGATAAATAAACTGCTGGCCACTCGAACTTACACATAGTGATTTTTAGGCAAAATTTAAAGTTAAATATCTTCAATAGGAATGCAAATTTTTGAACGCGGCTTGCAAATTTTAAGAGCTATTTTTTTTCGGAATAAGCTGCATGAAGTATATTTATCGTAGGACCATAGGTTTATTATATACGGGGTGATCAATGAAGTCATGCAAGAAATCAAAAAGTTTGTAAAAATTTGGGTAGCAAAATTTTTAAAATGCTATAACCTGACATTGCATTGACGGTTCTTGATGATTTTTGCAGATTTTGAATCCTTGTTTCGGACAGAACAGTGAAAAGAACATTCAATAAAAACAACTTGAGGTGAGAATTTATTTTTACAAAAACTTAAATAATGCCAAACCTTAGAGGGCGTCGTACCCTACGTTTTTGTTTATTATCGACCCGGCATAATGTGTAAATTTCAACCCTCAAATAAAATGCTTAGAGCATAGAAAATCTACATGAAACAAGGATTCCAAATCCGCAAAAATCATCAACAACCGTCAATGCAATGTCAAGTTATAGCATTTTAAAAATGTTGCTACCCAAATTTTATGTTGAGTAGAGTGTGCAAGGCCTAAGGGCCTTAATCCAAAAACTGACGAAAAAGTCTAGAGATATTGATGTTACCTTAGTAACGAACCATATTGCAACGACCAAAAAAATTTTTTGCGGATATTTCACTCATGCAAACTTTTTGATTTTTTGCATGACTTCATTGATCACCCCGTATATAATAAACCTATGGTCCTACGATAAATATACGTCATGCAGCTTAATCCGAAAAAAACTAGATCTTAAAATTTGCAAGCCGCGTTCAAACATTTGCATTCCTATTGAAAATTATCGCAAGAACATATGTACTGGTCAGAACAAGAGATCTAAATATACAAATTGTCCGAAAATGTATGCCCAGAAATCGCTATTTGGAGATTAAAAGGAATTTACACTTTAACGATAATTCTACAATCCCAGCAAATCAAGAAGACCGGGACAAGTTGCACAAAATTAGGCCAATTATAGATAAATTTAATAACCTCTGTATGAAGTTTGGTGTCGTTGGTAACAATATTAGTATTGATGAACAAATGGTAAAATATTATGGACACCATTATCTAAAACAATTTATTAGGGGCAAACCTATACGATTCGAATTCAAACAATGGGTGATGTGCTGTGCAGAGGCAAGATTTTGCTACCATACCGAAGTGTATGAAGGAAAACAAAACAATACCCCTGCCATAGAAAAGGTAACCCTTGGTTCGTCTGTAATATTGAGTAAAGTTGACAAAACCGAAAATTCATCAGAACATGCCTTTTATTTCGACAATTTTTTTACCAGCTACAATCTAATGCAAATTTTGGCGGAAAGAAAAATTTGTGCAACTGGTACAGTCCGAAGCAACAGAATGAAGCAATGTCCTTTGAAAAATGACAGCGAAATGAAAAAGGAAGCTCGTGGTGCCTTTGATTATCGTTTCGATAAACATAATGGAATATTTGCTGTTTTATGGAAGGACAACAGCATGGTAAACAGATGGTCTCGAATAGATAAAAGAGATCAATTCCACCACCCTACCTTATAATGAAGCATAATAAATTTATGGGAGGCGTGGATAAATTAGACTGAAATGTCCAGAAGTATAGAATAAAAATAACAGCCAAACGGTGGTATTTTGCCATATTTGCTAATATTCTTGACATGGCAGTTGTAAATGCGCATGCGGTGTACTGTCTGGCGAATTAAACCATTCCTTTGTTGGATTTCCGAAGAGCCATTGTAATAAGTTATTCGAGTATATCATCAATGTCTGATCCAAAGAGAGCTGGTAGCCCTTCCTATAACATAAAAGCTGAAAAGCGTGCGCCACAAGATGTAAGAGAAGATCCAGTGGGCCATTATCTTGAGCGAACAAGTGAAGGGAAGCAGAGAAAGTGGGCAGTTTGCAAGACGAATGTCAGAAAACAATGTTCTAAGTGTAATGTTGGACTTCATGTTGAGTGCATGATTCAGTGACATTCAAAATAATTCATTTTACTTTCTTATTTTTATTTTTTAGAAAAAACTAGTTTAATTTTTTTTACTTCAAACTATATTTCCAAATAATAAATAAACTTGTAGTTCATTTCAGCCTTTTAGTACCTAATACGTGCAAACCGCCATGATCCCCAAATGGGGACTTGCTACAAAAGTTAAAAATAACACGATATTTGTAAAATATTTTTCAAAATTTAGTTAAATTGTTTATTTATACTATATTTCCCACACAAAAATGTAATTTAATATAAAAATAAAGATTTGGCAGTTAATGGGTTAAGCATCTGCTCATTCTTATCATAGTCATCTAACATATTACTAATATATTTCTTAACTAACTAACATTTTTTCTTAAGATGCAAATATGCCTAATTATTTTCTCCTTACGTTTAATCAGCTTAACCACCTTTCATGGTTATAATTTATACGAAAAATGAAATACTTCCAATTAAGTTCTATACACAGATATAGCAGTTTACACACACATGGGCGTATAGCCAGCGAAGGGCAGGGAGGGGCAACTGCCCCCACCTGGAAGAGCAAAAATAAATTAAATAATTTTTAAATTTTAATAAACAAAAAATTAAATCTAAAATATACATATTTTTCTGTTCTGCATATTTTTTTTATCTGTTTTACATATTTTGTTTGTTGTTGTGGTCGTTTGGTTGCTTTTATGAACATTTTAAAATTAATTAATAAGCTCTAATAAATAAAATTATTCGCGTGTCCTTTGCCACTCAAATATATTTCATCAGCAAAAAACAAAGATGTTAGAAAAACTGACATAGTGCTAAATATATATTAATAGCGTTTTCGATCTATGCATTTAATGCATTGGTGCACACCAGAATTGTCCCACACCAGAATTGGATAAAAACGAGTGTTCGATTTACTCTCAGGATACGTCAATTTTTAGTGTTCGATTCAACCACTTAACAGTCGGACATTTTTGAGAAAAATGGTAAAAAAATTGTCACTTTTTTTTGTTTTCATTTAACTACATTTTTTAATCCCATTAATTAATTAAAATAAATTTACTCAATAAGTAGTTTTAGTGTGAAATATTTTGAAACATTCAATACACAATCCTACATCAGAATCCGAAATAAATACTCTTATAACGTACGTAAGACCTGCACCAACAAGTTAAAACAAAAGTTGCCTGAACGAGACTCGGGATCGCCAGTGTACGGAAAAATGTCACGCCCGAGTGCGGTTCGTGCAAAACTATCAAGTGGTTAAAACACAACTTGCTCAAAATCCTAACATAGGACAATATTTTTTGCAACAACTATTGAGTTGGTGTGTAAGTGCTCATGTCTAGCGACGGTGTCCTATTTAATAGTGTAACGAAACGCTACTGGTTTTCTTTGAGAAAAATCGAGATACAAGTGAGGAATGTACGGGAACCGGCGATGCGAATGTTCTGGCAATTTCTAGGCTCAAAAAGGGTATATAAAATTGCCTATCCGGCGCGAAGACAGACAGTACAGTACAGTACATAGTGCAGGATACGAAGTTGCATACGGCGAATAGAAAGCGAGGCGCGAGATTTAAAAGCGGAATAGTTAAAAAGTGTTGAGAAAGTGAATATTTGTGTTGTTTTGTTAACTTTATTGGTTTTAAATAAAGTTGGTGTGAATAGTTATCAGTGTTAAATTATTGCCTGAGAAACAAGAGGGAAAATCCGTAACAATAGTTTTACCACAGAATAAAGAGACAGAAATCACAGAAAAGACAATATGGATATAAGAAATTGGTTACAACAAGGTAAGTTAAATAATTTCAGTAGAAAATAAAATTTTTAATTAAAACTTTAGAGTCATTCCATTAGAAATGTTCCAAAAATTTGAAAATTGGTTACTCGACCAGCACCAAATAAAACAAAACTACCATGTAATGATAGCTTATAATGTAGATACGTTATATCCGATGTTAATTTTTGTTCAAAATTATTTGTATCGCAACGTTTGGAAAAAAATTCAATTGCAGCCGTTTACAAAATTGCCAATTGCTCTTTACTCTTTGCTTGTATCTTTGTGAAACAATTTTTATTGGCTTTGGCAAAAGATTCTGCGCATTATTAATATAATTTTATATATTTTTCATTATTATGATGCCGACTTTTTTGCCTTCTAATTATAACAAAAATTACAATAATGCACCGATTTTGACAGCTGATATCTCAAATGGGACTAAATATAAAAACTTGAAATTTTCACATATTAAAGATCAAACAGCACTTTATACGTGCTATTAATTTCATTTTGTGTTTTTAATCTAGAGAAAAAATATTAACATCGGATATAGTATATCCACATTATAAGCTATTATTACATGGTAGTTTTGTTTTATACTAATTTTTATACTAGGGACTAAGAACAACAATGATATTAGGTTATTATTTTTAGGTCAAAAATCTCTAAAACGGAAAAAAATTCATGATGACAGCAGTGGAAGTGGAAGCAATGATTGTGATGAAGATGAAAATAAAATGGTCGGAACATCAAAATCGGAATCTATTTTTGAAGGAGGCTCAAGTAGTTCTTCAAATCTACATGAAGCTGTCTCTGGAACTGGGACCTCTAAACAAACTGAAGAACGCGATGGCTACCATGAAAATGACATTGGTCGTTATGTTAGTTGTGCCAATAACTTGCCTTCTGAAAAAAAGAAGGAATTGTTGACAAACCCTTGGGTTCCATCATCCAATTACGATTTTGCTTCTGATGCCATTCACTTGAAAAGAAAATTTAACCATCGCTGGTTAGATCAATATACTCCATGGCTGGTGTACTCAAGTCGTTTGAAAGGTGCTCTATGTTTGTATTGTGTTTTATTTCCGCCAACAATCGCTAAGGGATAACTGTCGCTAAAAGGATGTCGGGGTGAGTTAGATAGGTTAGAGTAGATTTTAGATTTTTCCTTTTATACCTTCCTTATTTCCATTTTTATTTCGTTGCGAATGTGCAATCGCTAAGGGATAACTGTCGCTAAAACTATGTCGGGGCGAGTCAGATAGGTTAGAGTGGATTTTAGTTTTCCCTTTTATTCCTTTCTTATTTCCATTTTTATTTCGTTGCGAATGCACAATCGCTAAGGGATAACTGTCGCGAAAAGGATGTCGGGGTGAGTCAGATAGGTTAGAGTAGATTTTAGTTTTTTCTTTTTATACGCTAATTTTGTGTCACGTTTGGCAATACTGTACACTGTCATATGCGAGAAGAAGAGATTTCGCATATTATAATTGTTTACAAAATAGCTTGATTCAAAGCAATTTTATTTTCTATTTTTATATATCAAATATGAATCATCCGTAAATTTTTTTATTTAATCGTGTTTTAGAACACTCCCAGGTACGCACCTCTAAATAAAAATTCTTGAAATTCTGTGGGTCGTATATCGATACAGACCCAAAATCAAAATATTTGTGTTGTCACTAGTACATATATATCTGCTAAAATTCGTGATTTAATTTCGGAACTCGAAATTCAGTTTGCATGTAATTTTCAAAATGATACTAATAATCGAATAAAAAAATCCAAAGCACAGATAAACGTAAAAGATGTCCGGCCGATCTTTCATCAAGCTTATCGGATGCCATACTCTTTGAAACCTAAAGTTAAAGAGGAATTGTCAAAAATGGTAATCTCTGGAATTTTAACTAAAATAAGTCATAGTAAATGGGCGAGTCCTATTGTCGTCCTTCCTAAAAAGAACTCAAATGAGATTAGGATCTCTGTAGAATTTACAAAAACTGTTAAAAATGTCATTAACAGTGAACACTGTGTATTACCATTGCCGGATGATATATTTGCAAACCTAAGTGACAGTAGATTTTTTACTGTTTTAGATCTAAAAGGGGCATTTCAACAACTTGAAATTAGTGAGTCTTCCAAGGAACTATTCACAATAAACAATCATTTGATGTTTATGTTTTAATTTTTCAACTTTGACAAGATTGTTTTCAACATCTTTAACAGATATTACTACTGACGAAGATAACTGTAAGTGTTTAGATTGTATAATTTAAAATACACCATTAAAAAACTCAAAAAAGATAAGTATTTTATTATGTGTTATCATGGTGAAAGTTTACATTTTCATAACTCATTTCGTTATGTTATAACACATTAACTTATGGGTAAGTTCAGAACCAGGAATGTTCCAATCTGTTATGGAAACTATTTTATTTGGTTTGTCAAACGTTAAATGATATTTAGATGACATCTTAGTTTATGGTTCTTCTTTATCAGAATGTCACCAGAATGTTAAGGCTGTCATGCAACGGTTAAAAGAGTACAACGTAAAAATCAATAAAAAAAGTGTGTCTTTTATAAAAATTCAATAGAATTTCTCGGACACAAAATTGATGAACTTGGTATTCAGCCAACAAAATATAAAATTGAGAGTGTATGTAGCGGACCGCGAAAATTGTAATGAACGTTTGTCAAATCGCCGCTGTTACCACGACAGAAAAGATAATTAGTGGATTTTTAATATCTTGATAATACGTCGTAATTTGCTAATGTTTTCAAAATATTTTATTTAGATATTTTATATAAGGAATATAGGATTGTTTGTATTTGTCTAGGGTTGTAAAACATATGTTGGGGGGTGAGTGGCGGGTGCACGCTTAAAAATGCTTTACTGAAGGGGCGTAACGAATCATTGGAATTTCTTATGCGCGTTCTTGATGTAAAAATGTCATTGATCTTATGATTAATTGTGACGGTACAGACCGCGATCAAAATATATCTTTGTTACTTGGAATGCATATTTTTAAAATTAAGATGCCCTGCAATAATAATATGAAACTGGTCCAACGGAAATTAATGTATCTTGTTTTTTTTATTACTTTTGAAAAACGGGAATGGTTTTTCGGGAGTAGATAGTTAGTTTTGAAATCGAAGGGGGGCAGTTATAGTTAGAATGTCAATCGAGCCAGATCGATTTTTGGGTTAATTATATACGTTCATTGTAAACAGTTTGTCTTTAAAAATATTTCGTGCGTGTACATTTTCTTTTGAATTATCCAACCCTAATTTGTCTTTTCTTTCGAGTGTTAGTTGTAATGTGCGTTTCAAATATTAATCTATAAATAAGTCACCCCTTTTTGAAGTTAAACCGCGTAGGTTAACGATGTGTGTCTGTGGTCAATTAAGGGAATGTTTATACTAGCGTAAGTATGTATTTTTATATAACTGAAAGCTCGGAGCAAATCATTTACCAGCCTAGATAACATATTAAATACCAAACAATGTCTTGCAAAGGTAGGTATCTTATTCGTACGCAGACTCATTAAGCTGAAATCTGCTAAAATAAAGATAGTACAGGGCCCTCTCACTCTGGTATTTGTGCGAATTAGCATTGTTGGTTGTTGTTTATATTTATATTTGCGTAGAGGTGGCGGGTGAATGGGTATATGATACCGCTGGTTATTAATTGTAAAATGCATTTGCCAGTAGGTACACACTCCCAAGCCGGACCATTCAACACCTCGAATTTTATTTTTATTGTTGTATAGATGAGTGTGTAACCGAAGAAGGACGCACGGTATTTTTCTAACGCACTCAAACTTATATATCGGTCACGATGTTAGTGACCTATTTATAACTTATCCTTGTAAGGCTTTGTTTTAATCAGTTTTTCGTCAGTTTGTTTAAGTAGAATTATTTGTATGCGAGCTGATTTCTCTTTGTATCTGCTTTATGGTAATCTGATTTATGTATTCTGTGCTTTAGTGGTCACTAAACAATTGGGTACGTGCAAATTCCTTGTCTATTTTCTTTTGTCCTTGCTTTCACCTTATCACCTGTGAAATTTTACTATTGATATATTTTATATGTACCGTAATTTGCTTTATTATTTTATGTGCTTATTTACTTAAAGACCGGCATGATTGGTTTTTAAAGGGTCACATGTATGGTATTACGATTTCTATTATGATTTTTATTTTGATTATTTATGACCCAATTGTACGTGTGACTACATGTGTTTTTTTATTATTGTGTTTATGTGTAACTAAACTGCTTTTTATTCATTCATTCATAGTTTTTTTTGTGTTATTTGATTTATTAATGTACTGTGCAATTACTTATTATGAATAATGGGTGTTATTGGTAGTTCTTTCCCACAATAGTAGATTAACAGGCTGAACCACCGCTGCGCAACGCTCGTTGATTTTAATTTGAGTTTTATTTTTATTACCTGCCTCTCATGATGCAACACTTACCTCATCCAGCCTATCTAATTTAGATAGCACAACGTACCTACCTAACACTAGACGGCCACTTCGTTTGATCAGATTTGAGGTTTGCGAGTAATTAAATATCAGACTTGTAAATAAATGCTAATGTTTTAATTATTGCCCGGAAAGTCAAAGTAAGGCAGGCAATTAATTTGAGTAATGGAGACATTATTGTCAGTCAAGTCAAGATAAATTACTTAGCGATGGTTTGGTTTTTGAATTTGCATTATTGCAAATAAGTTCAAATTACGCTTTTCAAGATAGGGTACCTGGGGGACGCTACAAGTGTATTGAAAGAGCCCTTCACCAGCAAATTTAACATACCTTAAATCATATTTGGGTCTATTAAATTTCTATGGTAAATTTATACCGATGTTGTCAAGTAAACTTAGACCAATATATGATCTATGCAAGTCTGGTGTTGAATTTGATTGGACACACGAATGTGAAAACGTATTTTAATTGAGTAAAAACTTAATTACATCCGAAGGTGTCCTCACACATTTTAACCCATCCTTACCTATTTATGTCTCATACGACGCAATCGGGTATGGAGTAGGGGCTGTTTTAAGTCATCGTATTAATGATGAAGAAAAACCCGTAATATTTGCATCAAGCACCCTTTCTGAAACTGAAAAACTTTACTCAAATTTGGAAAGAGAAAGTCTAGCAATTATTTTTGCTTTAAAAAAGTTTCACAAATATATATTTGGCTTCCACTACAATGTAAATAAGACAGCCGATTTTGTGAAGTATTGACTGATTTATACCTTGTGATCTTCCACGCTGCGTAGCACTGGTACTAGGCATGTTTGGATCATCATATAATGTATTCGTATGTTGGCTCTGTTGAAATATAATTTGTAGCCTAAAGTTCACAATGTCAATAAGGTAATGGTTGTTTATCCATAATGCATACTCATCATCATTTAACCGCGACACCTCAAATATTGTACTGTAAAATAATCGTCGTCTGAAAAATTGTATACATTGAACATTGATACATTTACAATTAAGTATAAATACGTCACTTGTTAATTGAAAACATAACTCCTGATCATTGAGGGGTATCAACACATTGGTTGGGTAATCATTTAAAAAGAACTGTACTTCTAAATTTTCGTTCATTTTACTCATAAAATACCCCTTTCACATAAAGGACGATGCTATATTGTTTTGTTTATCGTCAATTGTGATAACATAACCCCAATAATACAAATTTTAAAAAGGCGGTATTGATTCACTTCGGAAAGCTGTGTTCGATTTAGAGCAACCAGATGTTTAGCACGAATATCTGGCGCATTGCATTTTCGTGGGGCTAGAGCACAACTAGTTTAGTTTTAGTACGTGTAAATCGAAAACGCTATAAGTGAAACTACATACACACACAAAGTAAAGCAAATTATTCCTTAGTTGATCACGCGCAATAAGCAAAGTATTCCAATAAATATGTGGTGTAGAACACCACACGACCTTCCAACCTACAAAATGGAAATTAAAAGAAGTGAAATAATTTTAATATTTTTTTTAGAATAACTATGCAACATCTTTTATAAGAAGCTCATTACAAAAATAGGCAACATTATTAACGCAAAAACAATCATCTGTCAAACAGACGTTTAAAACTTCATGACAGACAGAGGTTAATAGACACATCTAGATACCTAAATTAAAAGAAGGGAGAAATAATTTCAATTTCAATTTTTTTTTGAATAACTATGCAACCTCTTTTTTATACGTTCATAACAAAAACAGGCAACATTGTAAAAACAAAAACACTATGTCAGAATGACGTTTAAAACTTCATAGACATAAATATATGTTAACGTAAAAAAAATTTCAAAGTCTCTCACTTCTATAAAAATATCGATAATACAGCTTCAGCATTTTCAATCATATTTATTTAATTTTTACATTTATTACGCTTTACATTAAAAAACTTTGTGAAGAAAATTTAGGTAAAATTAAATATTCTTTAAAAAATACGTCTACACTTTTTTTTATAAAATTAATCGTTATTCAGATAATGAAAACATTTGAACTAACACTTAAATTTTACCTTAGGATTTTTTTTGCCACTAAATTAGGCGTCGTATCAAAAAATTGCATAGAACATAATTAATCAATATGTTTAAGGTCTATATCTAGGTATTTTTATACCTTAGAAATATTTGATAAAAACCGAAAACTACCCCTAATGAACCCCCCTCTCCGCCAATGAATTTCTCCTAAAATCTAATCACACACATACGCACCCACCCATCCACACACACACGCACGCACCCACCCATCCACACCCAGGCACGCACTTCGCACGTGTGTGTGGTTTTTAGCTTTTATCAAATATTTCTAAGACAGCTGCATATTTAAAAGATATAAAAATACCTAGGTATAGACCTTAAACATATCGATTAATGAAGTTCTATGCAATTTTATGATACGACGCGTAATTTAGCGGCAAAAAATTCGTAAGGCAGAATTTAAGTGTTAGTTCAAATATTTTCATTATCTGAATACCGATTAATTTTATACGAAAAAATATAGACGAACTTTTTTAACGAAAATTTAATTTTAGATAACTTTTCTTTAATATAACGCAAAATAAGTCAAAATAGTTATTAGCTCAGATATATCAGTTTACTGCTTACATTAGCATTTCACATTAATATACTACAGGTAATATTAGTTTCACTTTACTTTTCACTTTAGAGGCAGTACTTTTAATGTATTACATTGTGTATTATTGTTTTAATCAAATGAGATACGAAACTGAACTACGCAGAAGTTAAAAAAGAACTTTCCTTTACCAACATTCGATCAATCTGATTTCATATATCAACCAACCATACTGATTACTAAATGCATCACCATGAGGAATGTGCATTTTTTTTTAACTTCAGCATGATTCAGCTTTGTGTATCTCTTTATAAAACAATAGTGTAAATAGGAATCTTAACTTAACTTAACCTTCACGCCATTCCCTTGTGGGGTAGGCAAAACAACTCGTGACGCATTTATTTTTCATTCATAATCTTTCCCCATGCTTTCCTATCTCCGCATACCTCCCAAGCTTCCGCAAGATTCATACATTGTCTCTGACATGCCCTTTTATGTTTAAAACTCATCTTTCTTCCCTTTATCATCCATTCTACTACATTCACCCAAGTTCTACGCGACCTACCAGACACAGCCTTGCCTCCAACCTCATCCATATTATATATATATATATATATATATATATATATATATATATATATATATATATATATATATATATATATATATATATATATATATATATATATATATATATATATATATATATATATATATATATATATATATATATTGTTCGTTAATCTTGCATTGTTCATTGTCTCAATGTGACCAAACCAACGTAATGTACTACTTTTATATCTATCCATCATCGTCTTTTCCTCGCCACACTCCTTCATTATGCACTCATTCTTTATCTTGCCCCTTCTTGTTTTACTACACGCACAGGAATCTCATACCCACAGCTTTTATTTTTTTTTCGTGCTTTTTTTGACATACCCATGTCTCACTTCCATACAGTACTGATGGGACAAACACGCCATTATAGATTGCCCGTTTCGCAGCTAGGCTCATACTTTCGTTTCTCATTATCGTCTACATACTTCCAATCACTTTCCTTCCAGCATTGACCCTTCGTCCAATCTCGCCCTCCATTGTACCATCTGCAGTAAACATTCTACTCAAATATACCAGCTCGTCCACTTGCTCCACAATTTCATCTTGCAGAGTAAATACTCTACTCTCCTTTCCACCTTTCCGATTTAACACCACAATCTTGACCTTTTTTTACCATTTGTGTCGGTACATGCTTGTCTAACACATTTATCCATGTATACGTTGAACAATCACGGTGACATCACACAGCCTTGTCGCAGTCCCTGCTCAATATTGAAGTGTTCACTAACAGCTCCTCTCACCGTAACACATACATGCCCGACTATCCATTTAATATTTCCCACAGCTTCTTCCTATTCACTCTGTAGTATGCTTTCTCCAGATCTACACACACACACAGTACAGCTTCCTTTTTACACTTAAACACTTTTCGATTACCTACTGGAGAGCAACCCTCTGATCGATACATCCTCTCCCTGGCATGAAGCCACCCTGCACATCCCAAATCCTAGTTTGTGTAGTTTCTCGTACTCTATTAATCAGTATTCTTCCAAATACTTTACCAGGTACGCTGAGCAAACTTATTCCGCTGTAGTTCTTGCAATCACTCTTGTTCCCCTTACTCTTATACGGTGGTACAATGATCCCGCTCTTCCAATCCCTCGGTACTTTTCCACACATAAGGCATACATTGAATAATTCACACATTCTTCGTATAAGCTTTGCACCCTCATACTTTAGCATTTCACCAGTGATTTCATCTACGCCTGCTCCCTTGCCGTTTTTCAACTTTCCTACCGTTTCTCTACCTTATTTATCCCAATATCCTTCTCAGTTTCATTCACGATTCCTTCTACATTCTCCTTATTTAACCCTTCAGTTTTACTTTCCTCATTACTGTACAGCTTTCCAAAATATTCTTACCAGCATTTCGTCACTTCACAATCGTCCCATACTATTTCGTTGCTCATATTCATCACTCCTGCAGCGTTCTGTTTTGGGGTACGTTTTGTATTTTTGACCCATTTCCAGAAGAGTTTTTTTTCCCTCAAAATCATTCTGCATTTTCTCTCCTTCCACAGCCATCACTTCCGCTTTACTTATACTCACTGCCTCCTTCGCTTTCCTTTCCTAATCTGTACACCTCATACAATGGCTTTTTCTCAGTTTCATTTTTTGCAGCAATCATTGCCATGTACGCATCTTTTTTCTTACATACTGCCTTTTTTACTGCATATGTATACATGGCAAAGAGGTGAATCTAAAAGTATGATAGACTTGCTAGTGTATGATGAACGACTTAGAAACCTGGTGAAAGACACAAAAGCAATGCGCGGATCGGACCAAAACATTTTGGTTGTATCGAGAGTGTGTTTAGGGCAAATGTGGGTCTGGAGAAGGAAAGTAAACGTAGCGCGAACGTTCAGAATTAGGGTTGGGATAATGAAGTACTCGCATAAATAGAAATCATTTTCTGTCAAGCAGTAGGTTCAAATCCAAAACAATATCTAAAACTAATAGTGCCTATGGTTAATTTTCATCAAACGGTAAATTATTTACAGCTGCAACTATTTAATTCTTTCATTAATATTAAACATCCTGCCTCACGTTAAATAATATCTACCACTCACTTTTACTCTTAATGTTTGTATTCGTACAGTATATGGTTTTACGTTGGCAAAGTTATATTAGATTAATTTGTAATTTTAACCATAATAGTGGTTTCATTTTGTTTGATATTCACAAATTAAACAAAAATATGACTGTAATCTAAGGGAAGAGTTATTTATTGTCAAAGTGATTTGAAATAACGGTTTCATATTAAATAAACGCGAATTAAATATAGTAGGTAGTTAAAAAAATTTCACTAATCGAAAATTTCTGTATTTATATTAATTACAAATATTTGCATTTTATTAACAATTAAGCATAAAGCAATGCGCTGCATTATTAATGTATAATTGTAGCTATTGCATCTGCCTATCATTTAAATAAGTATTTAAATTGTATATTGGAATATTTATGTCGACAATTATGAGATTAGTCCACATTCTTCTTGCATTCATTCTAATAAATAATTTATAATGTTCATCAAGTAAGTGTACCATTCCATAAATTGATATTTTGGAATTCTTTTTCAATTTGGGGAACTTCTTCACTTTTAATTATTTTTTCCAAAACTTCAACTAAAAATTTAAGATTAATTAAGTATGCATCGTTAACATCAATAATACACCTAAATAAAAATACTATCTACAAGGGACGTGTCGTTTCATCCCATGATCATGTAAGTAAGTAAGAACACAAAAGTTAGAAGGCTGAACTGCACAATGGCCGTTGCTGCAACCCTTTCACCACTTCCACTAAAAATTTCACATGCCTCACAATTCAATCTCAGCAGAGCTGTAAGTATTTAAACAGGACCATCACAATTGATTCTGCCACGAAATGCAAATTGAAGGATATTATTTGCTTAGCATAGTGCAGTAGGAATTCATAGCCGAATGCAAGTCTGTTTTTAACGAATGGCCTTGTTCGACAAATCGAACAAGTGGTTCAAAGACCATTAATCTCGTTGAATGGCTTCCATTTTAACGGTAAATTCTATGCAACAACACCGAAACAAAACTGGTTAAATCGGTGTATGTACTTAACATCCCCAATCAAAACAAAGAAATTCATGAAAGCCTTTGACAACAATAAATAGGTTATGGCAATCACCAGAGGAATGCTTATACTGTAAAATGATGTTCTGACTACATAGGGCTATTCAGAACAAATAGGGAGGAATTGTGACTTACCGCCAATCGACTTACAACATTTCCGTTAGTCAAAAACTGGCTAGGAGAACAGTTGTGTGAGGGGCTTACTTAAAGGTAGCATTATGAACTATTTCAACACACTAACACATGAAGGTATTATAAAGTTTGTCCACCAGTTGCGTGAGGGACTTGCTTGACATATGAAGAAGGTATTATAGAACTTGAAACGTGCCCCATTCGGCATATTAATTAACACTATTTGGGAAACATGGTGTGAATATTTATTATTAAACGCAAGCTTTCAGACAGATACTCTGTCTTTCGTCAGGCGTAATACGAAAGTGATATATGTTGACAAGGTAACATCAAAATGACAAATATTAACAAGGTAACTAGAGAATTAAAATTGAATCACTGTTGTAACGTTTCAGTTCTTGAAAATAGATATCCGGTATCAGACAGTTCATATCCAGTATCTCTGTTCAAGTTGTTAGGCTATTTCAGAATTTCAATGGCTTCTCGAATCTTCTTTGTATACCATTTCCTATCGTTAACCAGAATTCTTGTGTCTTCAAATTTTAAATTGTGCAGTGTTTAGGGCATGTTGAGCAATTGCTGATTTAGTAGGATGAAGTAAATGTAAATGCCTTTTGTACTCTGTTAACCTCACGTTAATGCTTCTTCTAGTTTCTCCAAGGTAGACTTTACCACAAGATCATGGTACTTTGTTAACACCACATGCATTTAATGGTATTTGGTCTTTGGCTGAATTCAGAAAATTTCGAGTTTTAAGACTACTTTTGTAAGCTACTGTTATATTATGCTTTTGTAATATTTGACCAATTTTATTCGTTGTATTTGCAAAGAAAGGTAAAATGGCAAACTTATTTGTATTTGTAGATTTATTATCCATAGGGGTCGTTTGTCTCGGGTGAAATGACTTTGTTTAATTCATGTTGGATGACAAATCTTTGTGGCAGGGCTGTACAAAGTTTGTATCGTACTTAACTTTTGTGCTGAATGATGGTGTGAGAAAGCATTAATATAATGATCTGTATGGCTTACGATATACGGAATGTGTTAGGCTTCCATTTGGTTTTCTTTCAATTAGAACATCAAGGAATGGAAGACAACCATCTTTTTCTATTTTAAGTTTAATGTTTATATGTTGATTGTTTAAATGGTTTAGGAACACCATTAATTCTTCTTCATTATATTAATGCTTCATCACACCATCATCCAGCACAAAAGTTTAGTATGATACGAAATTTTGTACAACCGTTACATATACAACGAATAAAATTGGTAAAATATTACAAAAGCATAAATAAAAGTAGCTTAGAAAAGCAGTATTAAAATTCGAAATCTTCTGAATTCTGCTAAAGACTAAATACCATTACATACAAGTGGAGTTTACGAAGTACCATGCTCTTGTGGTAAAGTCTACATTGGTGAAATTGGAAGAAGCATTAACACCAGGTTAACAGAGCACTTATGTTTACTTCATCCTACTAAATCAGCAATTGCTCAACATGCCTTAAACACAATATAAAATTTTGAGACACAAGAATTCTGGCTAACAAGAGGAATTGGAAAGATTCAACTAGCTATGAAATTCTGAAAAAGCCAAACAACTCAAATAGAGATAATGGATATGAACTGTCCGATACCTGGATGTCTATTTTGAAGAACTGAAACTTTACAACGTGATTTAAGTTTAATTCTCTAGTTACCTTGTTAATATTTGTCATTTCGATGGTACCTTGTCAACATTTGTCACTTTCATATTACGCCTGACGAAGGACAGAGTATAATAATAATAATAATGCCTTTTATTAGTTTGATGCACACAGTTAAGGTTACATGAAATTGTTTAAAATTACCTATATAAGTATGCATGTGCATGTAACCAACTGGGCGAAGTTCAGTTAGTAGTTAGTCACTACTTCTGCTCTTTCACTTTACCCATTTTATTTAGCATGAATTTTGAACGGAAGATTACAATTTAGAGAGAAGTTTATGTGTGTAGATGTAAATGTAAAAGTACATAGTGATGGTGGACACAGTGTAAATGAATTTAACATAATTGACTAAGCTAGAATTAGCTAGAATTAGAATAAGTAAAGAAAGGATGACTGATTAACAATGAATGAGTAATTTACTATTTTCAACATTATTTTACTGCAACATTTGACCGTCAAGTATGAATTGATGGACATGCTTTTTAAACTGGTTCGTGGTTAGTTTTTTGCAATAGTCAGGTAGTGAATTATAAACATTGACGATATTATAACTAAAAGAGCGTTCAAAATGTGAGGTTGTATGCAGAGGAGGGGTAATTAAGGAACAGAATCTGGTGTTAGCACTGAACTTTATCTTTTCGTAGAGGTACGGTGGTATTTTGCCAGTAATGATTTTATGATACAGAGTGCACAAATCTTTTGTTTTTCATATTTAATTTAATTTGTGTGAAATGTGTTCATACTTTCTTACACCATAAATCAAGCGTAGGCAAGAATTCTGAATTTTTTGAATTCTTTGTTTGTCCGTAGCATCTAAGCAAGGTCCATAGAGAACGTCACAGTAGTTAAACTGCGAGAGGACAAGTGACTCACATAGGATAATTTTTAAATCTTGACCAATGCTGTGTCGATTCTGAAACATCAGTTTTAAATTTAAAAATGCTTTCTTTATCATCTCTGAGAGTTATGCCTTAAATCTAAGGTTAGAGTCCATAATCACTCCAAGATTTTTAACTTGCTCCTGAACAAGTAATATAGACTCCTTAACACGAATTTTTACGGCACATTTATGTCGGTCCCTTGCCTTACTTTTACCGAATAGCATCACAGATGATTTTGATGCATTGATATGCAACCCGCGCTCCTCAGACGTTTTAATAAGACTGCAGATATCACTATTTAAGCACTCTACCGCTTGTGTTGTACTACATTCCTCAAAATCGTAGAATAGTTGAGTGTCATCTGCATATTGGTGAAACTTTACATACTTTAGACTTTTGTGAAAATTCGAAGTATACAAGACGAAAAGCGAGGGGCCCAAAATCGATCCCTGTGGAACCCCACAGGTTACAGGCAGTGCATCAGACTTTTTATTGTTGAGTACTACTAGTTGTGTTCTATCCTTAAGATAATTTCCAACTAAGGTACAAGCGTCTAAACAGATACCAACATAATGCAGTATGCTCACTAATAAATCATGACTAATAGTGTCAAAGGCCTTAGAAAAATCAAGCGATACTAAAATTGGTAATTTTCCCGAGTCCGTAGCAGCAAAGATGTCATCAGCTATGTTTAACAGAGCAGTTGCACAACTGTATCCTTTTCTAAAACCTGATTGGGTTTTAGGGAAAATAGAATATTTATTAATATGATCCATCATTTGATTAGATAACACCTTTTCTAGGACCTTCGACAGTACTGGGAGAATACTAATTGGGCGCAGGTCTGTGTAGTTCGTTGGACTGCATCTATGAAATTTAAAGCTTGCGATTAATAATAAATATTCACACCATTTTTCCCAAATAGTGTTATTTAAGGTACTATAAAGTTTGTCTACCGGTACGATTAATATCTCAGTGAACTTTTAGTAACAAAAACAATTTATTCCATGCTGTCTATTTTTTCTAGCACATCGCAGGTTAAGAAAAAACGGCATTCATCCATCCTAATATTGTAAACTCAAGAGTACACCACTGGAATAAGAGAAAAGCTTACATCCATTTTGCGTAATCATTTACCATACTTCACGGCGGATTGCTACAAACACTTTTTATTTCTCGTTTATGTCCAACAAACTTAACACTAAAAATAAAATCGTATTATATTAAAATCAGTTCAAGGGCACTGATAATTAACGAAATAAATTTACTACAAATTATGATTGGAAACAGTCCAACGCGATATTTTGATTTTCAAAAATAAGACAGCTTATAATAAGAGATCAAAATTTTCAATTGTACTTGTTTGTAAAAAATATGCTAATAAAGTTAAAAAGTAATATAGCCATTTTGAAACTTACATTGGAGGAGGTTTGGTCGAGTGAGTTCAATTTTTTTAAGTTTATTTAACAGGTTTTTTTGATACTTTTGACAGACGCAGTCCTTAATAGTTATTTATGTATTAAGGGCACAATTAGGAGATTATGGCACGACGGAATGTTAAAGCCCGACGAAGGAGGGCTTTTAATTTCTCGAGAGGCATAATCGACTGTTATGCTTGTAGTACATACAACGTTTTATTCTATTTTAGTTTGTAAAACTTTCAAACAAAATATTTAGTATTTCCTGCAAGTTTGTAAGAGTTGTGTTTGGAATGTCCACGAGAAATCCTTTCGAATGACTATTGCCATAAGTTGTCCATTGATAAACGTTTTACCCTGTGACCCTGTAGGAATAACCAATCAAGGTCACAATAAGAGGTGCACATCTTTAACTACCAGTTAGTGAAAACAGAGTAAAAATATTATTATAAGTTTTTGTTATGAACGAATAAGTTCAAAGGTAAATATGTAACTAAAAATTATTATTAATTTTATTAAATACATAAATAAAAAGTTTACCTCGAGTAGGATTTGAACCTACGGCCTATACTTTGCTAGAGTACCGCGCTAACCATTATTTTTAGAATTCAGAATTTACCTTTGAACTTATTCGTTCATAACAAAAACTTATAATAACTTAATATTAGTCAAGTTGCTTTGGTATGTGTGAATCCTTGCAATATTGCAGGCTCACATTCCATTAATATAAGTAATTTGATTGTTATCTCATTACATTTAGAATTTACATCAGTTCTACATACATAAAGACAAAATTTACGTCGATTGGGGCTTGAACCTTGATGGCGCAGTTGGTTAGCGCGGTACTCTAACAAAGTATAGGTCGTAGGTTCAAATCCTACTCAAGGTAAACTTTTTATTTATGTATTTAATAAAATTAATAATAATTTTTAGAGTAAAAATATGTTAAAATTATAAGGATATACTAAGCATGACCAAACAGAGATTAAAAATGTCAAGCGTTCAAATAAACCTCACATCGAGTATTTGAAAGAGCAACAACTATAGGTTGATATGTAATAATTACCTTGTAAGTCATCTAGTCTTAGAGCACTTTTTAAATTAAGTATTGATTTAATCACAACTTTATACTCAGAATAAGTGTCCATGTATTTTACCACCACATCATATAAATTAAAATTCAAAATATTTAAAGTATCTACACCAGACCTTAACATATCACAATACTGTCTTGCTTCATCTGTAAAAAAAATGTACAACAAAACGTAATTTACAATAATTTCAAAACCTTACTTGCATCCCGCACTAATTTCTGTGAATCAACCCTTTTTATTATTTTATACAAAACATTTACATATAACCTCACCACTTTAGTAATACAAGGACAACTAAAACAAAGATTAATTAAAACCACAAAAAACTATATAAATTCTAATGACCATTTATCTTCTTTATTAAACAACCAGTCCACATTGTATTTAATAGAATTCACAATAAACGTAACAACGCTTCTTTCAAATATTAAATAATTTAAGTTTATTTTTAAAAACTCCTCAATAATGGTAAATAAAATTTGAAGTACACATATATCTACATAATAAAAATGTTAGTGAGAACATATTGCATTAATAAATACTTACTTTCATCATAATGTAACATCTTTTTCTTATGGTCAATTTGTACTTCCTTTATCTCAGAGATGGTGCATATTCCTACTAAAAAGTTGTTTTGTACAACAATATTGTTTAGGTATTGTAAAAAACATAACAAAACACATCCAGTGTTTAGGCTTAAAATAATTTCTTTTATTATTTTACAAATAACATCACCACAATCTCTGAAATACTTAAAAATTATAAACAATAAACACACCTTTCATTACTTACAGTTTTACTATACTAAAATTTAAACTAATTTTATGTAAAAATTTAATAACGGCTATAAAGAATTCATTAAAATTAGGCGACATTTGCTAAAATGTAATCATTAGAAAAGATTAATTTTGGTGAAATTACTTACTAATTTTCTAATTAGTTTTATTAAAGATAAAATTTGTAATAAATATGTTGAAACATTTGATCTTTTTTCTTGAATAAGTAACACATTTGTCTTAACAATAATATTATGTGGTAAAATCTCGCTCACACAACGTAAAGTTTGTGTTGCGTATATTCCCATTTCATCCTGCATCAGTTTCCTAAAATAAGCTTAGATATTAATCAAGAATAACAATCAGAATAAAATCCTTTTGTTGTAATATATTACATTTTTTATTAGATACTAGTCGTACCCGGCGCGCTGCGTTTTTATTGAAACTTATTCATATTTGGACGAATGGTGTAGTAAGCATAAAGGACAGCCAGACATACATTCATTGGTATGTGTGTGCGTGTGTGGGTGTGTGCGTGTGTGGGTGTATGCGTGTGTGGGTGTGTGCGTGTGTGGGTGTGTGCGTGTGTGGGTGTATGGGTGTTAGCGTGTGCACGTGTGTGGGTGTGTGTAGGTGGGTGTGGGTGGGTGTGTGTGTGCGTAAATGGTGTATTTCCTAGAAGGCGCTACAAGCGACCATTAGGACATGTTTAAACCGCTACAACTTTTTTGTGCTACACTGTAGGCACTTTTAGTATGGAATAATAATTTTCCCTACCTTTTCAGCTTAAAAAAGGTATACCTTCTTGATATCGCTAAGGGCACCGGTTTCCGAGAAAAACGCATCTAAAGCAAGCAAATTATCCAAAAGTATAATAATAATTCATATTAATAATAAGAATAATTCATGAAGCCGATTTATTGTAAAAAATAAAGAAGAATGAAGTTTTTCAAGAACAATCATTATTGAAGAAAAAACAAAAACAATAATTGACAATATGAAGAAGAAAGTTAAACAATTACATTGCATTATCAACCAAAAGCTAAATAAAAAACAAAAAAATAAAATTATGTTATGTAAATTTTGTTTTAACAAGTGCAATTGATGGACTTTTCAGGAAGGTATTTAATTTGCTAATTCAACAAATGTTGAAAATTTCCACCATTTTCCTGCATGCACAAGTTAATTCTTTTTACAAAATTACATTGTACTCTGGACAATACTTCAGGACTATTCTTCAATAAATTGGCTTCATGAATTATTCTTGCAAACAATTCTTCACGCGTATTAACTGAAAATGCATAAGACTTTTGATTTCAAGGCACCCCATAAAAAAATCACAGGGTGTCAAGTCCGATGATCGAGCCGACCAGTTCACAGGTGTGTCACTTCCTCTTCCAATCCTGCGTTGTGGATATACCTCATTTAAATGTTGTCTTACATTTAAAGTAAAATGAGGAGGTGCGCCATCATGCATAAACCAAAGGTCACGACGAAGGAGTAAGGGCAAATCTTCCAATAAAATAGGTAAATTTTGTATTAAAAAGTCCAAATATTCAGCCGATTTGGCAATATAAAGAGACCAATAATAAAAGTGTTTACAATTCCAACCCAGATATTTACTTGAAATTGATGCTGATAATGAGATACTCTCGTTTCATGAGGGTTTTCAACAGCATAAACATGTTGAACGTTGAAAATACCGCATCTAGTAAAAGTAGGTTCGTCCGTGAACAATTTTTTTTTTACTAAAATTTGGATTTTCGATTCTTCTATGAATATTAAATCGACAGAAAGCTAAACGTTGATCAAAATCCATGGGCAATATGTCTTGAACTTTTCAAATATGAAAGGGGTGAAAAACTCTATGAACTGATGATTTCGAAATTCCCAATTGCATCTTTCGATATTAGCAAAAGTGCGCCGATTTGGAGTTCTACAGAAAGGCTATTTTTCCCTATAAATTCGTAGACTTCTTCGACCGTTGCAATGACAAAGTCCATAGACTAAAGGCATATCCACCATTTCAGAATTAGTGAAACTGTGAGCCATAATTATGGATCTTTATCAACGGAAAATCGACAGAGAAAAACTAACGTTTGATAAATAAATTGAACCGTCAATATGGTAACTAAAAAGCAAAGGCGACTGAAGTTTTTTACCTAAGTAAAAGCGCTTGCGCAAATATGCATTGCATTAGAGAATATTTTTTCCTGGGTAAACTATTCGTCTTATCCCAATTTTTAACGAGAGAAAAAAGATTCAAAATTAATTGTAATTAATTAAAGCTAATTGTTAATGCGGAAAAAAATAGTATAGTCAAAGTTATTTTGATACCTTTGGATAATCTGCATGCATCATGAGCTTTAGATGCGTTTTTTTCGGAAACCGGTGCTATTAGCTATATCAAGAAGGCATACCTTTTTATGCAGAAAAGGTAGGAAAAACTATTATTCCATACTAAAAGGGCCTACAGTGTAGCACAAAAAATTGTAGCGGTTTAAACATGTCTCTAGGAAATACCCCGAAATCGATGGTAAATTTGAATTTCTCATCCCCAGAAACCCCCATATAAGAAATTTTATAAAATTATCTCAAAGCAGTCGAAAGATATGAAAGAAAATGTGATTTATTTTGTCAACTTTGGACTAAGGCAAGTTTAGTTAAATCAGCTTATTTTTACGTAAGTAATCTTCCTTATACTTTTGGCTATGCAATTTTTGGGCACCCTGTATATATACTTTAGTTATTTGTGTTTATTTCAAATTTTTTATTAATAATTATTGGGCTATTAGGCACTAAAGAATTACTTTAGTTTTTTGTCGATATTTCGCTTACTATTTATAAACTTCTACAGGACAAAAAATTAAGTTATGAAATATAAAATTAACAACAAATATAAAAAAGGTGGCAAAATTTTAAATTTAAAACGACAATGACATCTGTATGTGAACTATGATAATACTATTTAAATAATTACTTAGATGTCTAGATTATAAAAGTTTTAATTTAAACAATTCTAAAAGATTAGCATAACTTCTGTTTAAATTATTAGTATCGGACTTGAAATTTATAGAGTCTGAAGATGAATTAACATAAATCAATTCTAATAATAATCTCTCTTTATAGTCATTGGAGAAATCCACAATTTGTAAATTATTAAAATCAATTTTGTGGTCTAAAGAATTTGAGTGAACTGCCAAAGCACAATGGTTTCTATTTAACTTGCAATCACTTTATGGAGTGATATTCTGGTTTTAAGCCAATTTAAAGTTTGTCCAAAATAACTAGAATTGCATGATTCACATTTAATTTTGTAAATAAGATTGGATTTAACATCATTTGAGGTACTATCTTTTAATTTAGTAAAAAGATTGTTAATAGTGGTGATATTATATGGAATAATTTTAATGTTTTCATTAGTAAGTATTTTTTAATTTTGTTATAAATGTCTGTCATATCTTCAGTTTTATTTCGGATTTTTTTAATTATGATGCAAAATTAATTTATTAAGGCAATATTTTAGATAATCATTTTATTATAAAAGTTTTGGTTAATTTTTGAATTATTTGTAATAAGGAAGGTCCTCCACAAATTAAGTCATCAACATATTTTTTTAAGAAATGAAAATTTAAAGTAAAGTTTTTGTAAACATTGCAAGAAGCGGACCGCGAAAATTTTATTATTGTAATAAACGTTTGTCAAATCGCCATTGTTACCACGATAGAAAAGATAATTAGAAGATTTTTAATATCTTGATAATACTTCGTAACTTACTAATATTTTCAAAATATTTTTTTTTTATATATTTTTTATCTAAGGAATGTAGGATTGTTTGTAGCTAATATGTATGTAAACACATGTTGGGGGGGTGAGTGGCAGGTGTACAGTTAAAAATGCTTTACTGAAGGGGCGTAACAAATCATTGGAAACTGGGAAACTCGAGAGGTGTAAATGTAGGGTTTGTTACAGACGTATGCATATTTTTAAAATTAAGAGGTCGTGAAAGAATTATTATGAAACGTTTCCAACATAAATTAATGTTTCTTGTTTTTTGATTACTTTTGAAAGACGGGGTGGTTTTTCGGGAGTAGATATAGTTGGTTTTGAAATCGAAGAGCGGCAGTTACAGTTGGCTTGTCAATCGAGCCAGATTATATATATATATATATATATATATATATATATATATATATATATATATATATATATATATATATATATATAATAATAAGTATATAATTTTCTGCAAAGTTTCTTATACAATTAAACAAAATAAAAACATTCTTACACAAATTAGGTACTTCCTTAGGAGACCTGTATTGGAGGTTACCATCAAAATCAAATTAACGTACAACTTAACTTACTATAAACATTTCAAGTAAATTGAACTGATTAAGAACTTTATGTTGCATAGGATTATAGTAGGTATATATATATATATATATATATATATATATATATATATATATATATATATAGTGTAGCAGTAGTGCTGGTGGAAGGGTCGGCTCATACTTTAATATAGTAATCACAAGATTAATATGAAGAATAATTTTTCGTCGAATAAATAATAATTGATAACATGATAGTAAACTAGATGAAGATGCCTACTTGGTCGTTCTATATGTTCAGTGCTCTCATGTGAATGATTAAATGAATGATTAAGTTTCAGGTTGACTATTATCAATTATGCTATGTAATGGGCCAAAATACAGATCTGGATCATCCATTGATATAAGCCATTGGCAAATTAACCGTTTTCTACTAGCAAATGAATTACATCTTATTATATTACTAGGTAAAAGATTAAAGAGCTTAGGAGCCATGCACAAATCTGATCTAAATTTTTCTATTCTAGGTCTTGGCAGAATTAGTTTACCGACACTTCTTCCTCTATCCGATGCATCACTGCCACTCGCCACCCCCGACTCGACACCCCCTGTCAGAATGTCCATCAATATTTTTTTTAAAAATAAACAAGGCACTGGTAGAATGTTGAACATCCTGAATAGAGGCATAGATCTGGTCATTCTCGTCTTTTTTGCCATTAACCGAATAGTGTGCTTTTGACCAACTTGTAGTGATCTAATAATACTTGGATATGCTCCTCCCCAAGAATAGATACCATATTGCATCTGAATATATATATATATATATATATATATATATATATATTCGAGTAACACGGAGCCGAACAAATCAGTTGGAGAAGGAGAAAACTTGAAAATAGCAAATGAGACTTTGCCGAAACGTCGTTTTTGTACTGGCAGGAGTCAGAAACATTACCAGCAGACGCGAGACAACGCCCGGATAAACAACAGTGTTTCATATATATATATATATATATATATATATATATATATATATATTCATCCCTATAGGGTGTTTCATAATTGCAGGACCGGACTCAGCTTTGTTTTGTTAAATGGAACCCTATATTTATTTAATTTTATTATTATTTATCTTGTTGAATGCTAAAAAACGGTACTTCGTTTTAAATTTATTTTATGTGCGTTGCCAAGTTAGAGCATTTTTCTTTAAAAAAGTGAAAATTTATACCTTTACTTAAATTGTTCTGAAGACTTTAATATTAACAGTAGAACTGTAAGGTTTGGCAGACGGGTAAACAAGACCTTGCTCTATCTTTTGACCTTCATACTTCCTGATTATACTATACTGGGTGTTTACAAAATATGGTCAATTTTTGCAAATTTGAAATGACCATAACTTTTGTTTTTTAAATGGAACACCCTGTATTTTATCATGTCATCGTGTTCTGTTTTTAATTCTCTTACTTTTTTATTAAGCATACCTAACGTTACGCGTTCTCGAAATATTTAAGATTTGTTGCAAAATTAATGACAATTGTGACAAACTGGACGGTCTATACAAAAGTAATAAAGCAAACAAAAGAATTTGTATTTGAAAAATCATAAATGATTGAGAAAATTATAATAAGTTATAACTAAATCAAAGGCTCGATGTGTCCACCATTTTCTTGCAAACAAGTGTGAATTCTCCTCAAAAAAGAATCTTCAACATTTCACAGCATGTTTTGGTTAACCATTTGAAATGCATTCCGTATTCTAATTTTCATATCTTCTTTGGTGGTAGGAGATTCTTGGTATACTAAGCTTTTAATATAACCCCACAGGAAAAAATCTAATTTTGTCAGATCAGGAGTCCGAGCTGGCCCTCGTCTCCCAATCCATTTATTGGGAAACGTTCTGTCTAGATGTTCTCTAACAATGCGACTATAGTGAGGAGGCGCACCATCCTGCTGAAACCACATCCTTTGACGTATGTCTAACGGAAATTCTTCAAGGAGCGGAGGTAACTCATTTTGAAGAAATTCAAGATAGGTTTGACCATTAATGTTTCTTTCAAAAAAGTAAGGTCCAATTATATGGTTCCCTACTATCCCGTCCCACACATTCAAAGACCAGCGATTCTGATGATCTATTCTTCTAATAGCGTGGGATTTGTATTGTCATAATAATGGAAATTATGCCTGTTCACAAAACCATTTTTGTGAAAGGTTGCTTCGTCGGTCTTCAAAATGTGTTTAAAGAAATCATTGTCATGTCCTAATCGTTCCAGTGCCCACTGGGAGAATTCCAAGCGTCTTTGAAAATCATTTGCATTCCGCTCTTGGCTAGTTGAAAATGGTATGGATGAAAATTTTTTTTTTCCAATAATCTTGAAAACACTAGTTTGACTAATACCTAAATCAGCACTGAGGTTTCTTGTGCTAACGTTTGGATTTTCCACTACACTGGTTAGTACCACAAATACGTTTTCTTCGTTTGTAACCCTTTTTTCTCGTTCTTTTCTTTCGTATTGTACATGTCCTGTTCTTTCAAATCTTTCTTTAAGTTTTTCAAATATCCTTGGATCAGGATGCCTGCGCTCAGGAAATCGTGGTTGATAAATTCTGGAAGCAAGAAATGAATTTCTTTCACCTTCGCCCAAAGCGTAGACCATGTCAATACATTCATCTTGTGAAAATTTCATTTTTCACACTAAACTGAGGAACTAGTGAATGACGTTTAAGCCAAACGTCAGGAATTATAAATCGCAGACCTACTGGATGCCCTTTTTACACTTATTGCCATATTATAAAATTATGATTTTAAAAACTCGAATAAGAAGTAAACCTTTGTCCATTAGTGTTTATTGGACCATATTGTCAATAAGACATTTACGATTTGTAAATATTCAAAGCAAAAGTCATGATTATTTTATTAATTTTTCAACAAATCTTAAATATTTCGAGAACGCGTAACGTTAGGTATATTACATGTTTAATAAAAAAGTAAGAGAATTAAAAACAGAACACGATGACATGATAAAATACAGGGTGTTCCATTTAAAAAACAAAAGTTATGGTCATTTCAAATTGGCAAAAATTGACCATATTTTGTAAACACCCAGTATAGTATAATCGGGAAATATGAAGGTCAGAAGATAGAGCAAAGTCTTGTTTACCTGTCTGCTAAACCTTACAGTTCTACTGTTAATATTAAAGTCTTCAGAACAATTTAAGTAAAGGTATAAATTTCCACTTTTTTAAAGAAAATATGTTCTAACTTGGCAACGACACAAAATAAATTTAAAAACGAAGTACCGTTTTTTAGCATCCAACAAGACAAATAATAATAAATACAGGGTTCCATTTAACAAAACAAAGCTGAGTCCGCTCCTGCAATTATGGAACACCCTATAGGGATGAAACTATTTTTATTCGATGCACATCTAAGTCTGATATAGATCAGCGCTATAACATTTTTTTAATTTTTAATAATAAAGCCAGGATCTTCCGACGGCGCACTAATGACTCACCCTGTATATACATATATTTAGTTAATAGTTTCAAAGAACACACGACTTTTCAACATCATCTTAAATGCTTTGGTTTCGTTAGGAATGTTGAAGCTAGATTGAAGACTTAAGTAGATATTTCGTGCCTATATGCAAATATGTACAAGTGGCAACATCGCTAAAGTTATGTCTCTCTCACACTCATATAATGCTTATTGGGTTTCTTTCTAGCTTATTATAAGTCAGACCCGCAATAATGTTTTTCCATACCTGTATATACAGGGTGTCCCAACGATAGAGTAAAGTAAGTTTATGCTTAACTAGAATTATTTGTGTAAATATTGTATGGACCATGGGGTAGAGGTAAGAAGTGTGCATTTTTTTAAAATATTGGAAGTTATACAGGGTGCGCCAGAAAAGCAGGACGTGAAAAAGTATGATTTTTTAAATAGAACACCCGTATTTGGTTTTAGTTTTAATTCTACGTGTCCATACAAACATATTTTGTCATACAAAAGATTGGCTGAAAGTTTTAGTTCTTGAGATATTCGCGTTTAAAGATTATTATGGTCATTTTCGTGGGGTTGATGAATGGGCAATTGTTCCGTTATTTCACAATAAAAAAATTGATATTTCGTGTGAAAATGAGTGATATTATACTAACGTTTAGACCGAGTAGTATTTCTAATTTTCTCAACAGGGTGTTTGTTATAACCATTCAAATTTGAAAATTCTCAAATTAAAAAATCAGTTTTTTGAATTGCACACCCTATATATTTTTATTTCATTTTATTCGGGATTAAAAATCTATCATTTTGTCAAATATATCCTATATCTATCTTTGATAGTTTTCGAGAATTTCGATTTTTCTCACTAGCTACGTTACATACGATACTATAACATTATTGTGGATCGTGGTAGCCATGGAAAACAATTGCGACGAAATAAAACAAACCACCTAAGCGAGAATATTAACAGTTTTTATTAATGAGAAACAGTAATTCAATAATTATTCAACATTGCGTCTTAGTAAATGCTCAAATAGACGGCCTTCTTCACGTTTGATTTGGAGGTATCACATATCGTCGCTAATGTTCTAGAACTCACTTGGGGATTTTCTTGAATATTTAATAATATTTCAAGTTCTTTTCTTCATTAGCTGCCCTTTTATTAACAACTTTACGTTTGAAGTATTTAACACTACCGCTAGAATCAAATCTATCCATCAAATTTTCCAAGCCAACAGTAGTAGGTATTCGACGTTCAGGATATTTCATTTTGTAGATTCGTTGTGCCAATAAAGGGTTTTTTTCAGCCTCGCCCAACACGTATATCATATCAATTAATTCATTTGTCGAATAATCCATAATTGATACAAGAATTGATAACAAGTTAAATGCGAAAACGACAAATTTAATATGTGTTTATTTTGACAAGTAGGAAACCTTTGTATCTTAGTAACGCAATTATTATTTTCCATGGCTACCAAGATCCATGCAATGCAATGTTATCGAAAATAAAGTAGCTAGTGTGAAAAATCGAAATTCTCGAAAACTATCAAAAATAGTTATAGGATATATTTAACAAAAATGATAGATTTTTAATCCCGAATAAAATGAAATAAAAATATATAGGTGTGCAATTAAAAAACTGATTTTTTTTAATTTGAGAATTTTCAAATTTGAATGGTTATAACAAACACTCTGTTGAGAAAATTAGAAATACTACTCGATCTAAACGTTAGTATAATATCACTCATTTTCACACGAAATATCAATTTTTTATTGTGAAATAACGGAACAATTGCCCATTCATCAACCCCACGAAAATGACCATAATAATCTTTAAACGCGAATATCTCAAGAACTAAAAACTTTCAGCCAATCTTTGTATGACAAAATATGTTTGTATGGACACGTAGAATTAAAAACTAAAATCAAATACGGGTGTTCTATTTAAAAATCATACTTTTCACGTCCTGCTTTTCTGGCGCACCCTGTATAACTTCCAATATTTTAAAAAAATGCACACTTCTTACCTCTACCCCATGGTCCATACAATATTTACACAAATAATTCTAGTTAAGCATAAACTTACTTTACTTATCGTTGGGACACCCTGTACATATAATATACACCTAAACCTATTGTGCACTACTAAAATTCATACTCGGAAATACCTTTGATTTAAATTAACATTTGCATCTTCTTTCAGTAGATTTTCCAGATCTAGAACATAATTTTCATCAATTAAGTTCATATGTGTTTCTAATCTTTGTAAAAATCGCAGAAGATTTCTTATCAGCTGCTCAGAAATGGTGAAAACCTAAAAACAGATTGCCAATTAATGCTCTTTCAATAGCCCAAAATTACCTTATCAATATATTTTTGGTTTTCTATCAATCCTAATTCTTGTACAGTGCACTGCTTCAAATTTTGGAAGATGTTATAAATAGATTCAAATTTACAATTGATGTCTGTTTTAATAGTTGGTTGTAACTTACAAAGCTGACTTTGAGCATTTCCACACTTAAAGTTAACATTAATATCTTTTACACACATATCGCTCAGCGAAATTTCACACATACTTAAATCAATAACATCCTTTAATGGGTAATCTGTAAATATAAATAATTGTAGTTACAATAAATCTGTAAATTTAAAACGTACATGTTTGATTGGTTGCTCGAATCTTAGGCTCACTGCTTATTGATTTGTCCTTTACATGAGAACTCCTAACAGCCGACCTAAATAATATATACGTTATCTAAAAAGTCTTCTGATATAACTTCATTTATAGCAAAAGGTATGTCCGAAACATTGAAAATTATGCAGAAGAAATTGTAATTTCATATTATTTAATAACTTTTAATGACAAATGAAAAAATGTTATTACATTTCATGTATAAAAATTCATTTAATGCTTTACATCAAAATTCTGTCAATGCCGGTCCTTCATCATAATGTTTGCAACCATATCTTATGTTTGGAGATATTTCAAGATAATTTATTTACCTTCAAAAGCTTTTCTAATGAAATGGTATCTGATATTTATGTACTTCGTTTGCTTATTAAGCATGTTGTTCATAGAAAGCATTTGTGCCGATTGGTTGTCATAGTTTAATTCAATGGAATATGTAATTCCCATAATTTCAAACATAAGTTTTGTAAAAACCTAGTTCTTTAGTACCGTCACTAAGACATATATTCCGCTTCAGACAACTGCATGTTATTTTTTAATTTCTCAGGCTATAGCTTCATCAGTAATTTTAAAAACAAACCCACAATAAGATGATCGGGCAATTTTGTGATTTCCCCAATTAGGATCTATGGAACCACATAGTGTTTCTTGGTGATTGTGAAATACTAGACCTTAATTGATTATGCCTTTTAAGTATCAATCTGGCAACAATGGGAACAAAATTTAATTATGAATGTGGCTATGAGGAAATGCTGGAAATTATTTTGAAGTTCCGTATTCCACCGCAAGGGGGTGTAGTTATAAGAGTAGGAATTGCAGGCATACATTTTTTGTGTCAGGTAGAACAAAATGCGTTGCTTCTATAGAGTTTTACTTGTAATTAACTTTACATTACTATACAGATGTTGCTAGAATAGTAACCCGTGAATTTATTTCCTCACTTATTAGAAATTCACAGTCTAACACATTATCAATTAAACCTAAACTTTTAGTAAACTTAGTGTTCTTAACATTTTCCAATGACTTAGTCAAGATATCCGCTTCCATTTGATTTGTTGGCATGTATTAAAGTCAATTTTCTTATCTGAGAGAGCGTCTCTTAAGAAATGGTATCTGATATCTATGTGCTTAGATCTTGTTTACATTTTGATCTTAAAAACTAATTAATGGTTCCAAAATTGAATCATTTCTTTCACAATCTTCCTTTTCGCTACATATCTTTAAGATAGACGGTTTTATAAATTTTCTGTTCCTAACAAACACATTACCATCCTCTAATCTAATCTTATACCTACGCACATCGACCCTTTGTAAAATTCGACCTCTGTCCCAAGTTGACAGGGGGTGCAGTTGTACAATTACATTGGTACCAGGGTGCAATGGTTTTAATTCTCTACTACTACGATTGCAGTAATTACTCTGTTTATACTAACTTTCTTTGATTTTCAGATTTATTTTATTTGTATCCACCAATTTCGGTTCTAATTTGTTTATTGGGGTTGGTAATAAGGTGTTCCTCGTGTTTCTAGACATTAAAATTTGTGCTGGTGAGTAATTTTTTGCAAGGTAAACGTCCCGATTATCTTCGCTACATGTTTTAATTAAATTCTTAACAGTTCGAGTATGTCGCTCTACCATCCCATTTGACTGATTGTACCTAGGTGATGACATGAAATGTTTAGAACTCCAATTATTCGAAAATGTATAAGTATTTATTTCCATTAATATCAAATAAGTCGCATCCTACTTTGTACCAGGTTATTGGTTTTATATCATGTGACTTTAACAGTTCTGATGTTTGACCTTTTGCATATTTTTGGCACAAACCACATGTGTCTACTACTTGTCTAATTTCGTTTTTCATACTTGTCCAAAAAACAGATTCTGCAGCCATTTTAATACATTAATTAGCACCAAAATGACTATAATGAATTTTGTTTAACATTTCTTTTCTTAATGTATGACTGACTATACATTGACTCTTAAAAATTATTCCATTATGAATTGTTACTTTGATAGTTACTATAGTTCTTAAGCCTACTACCTAAAGTCTTACTGTTGTTTGACCAACCTAACCTAATGACTTTCATTAATTCTACTAATTCTTCATCTTTCTCGGTTTCATGTTTGTAGTAGTTATCTGACACATCTATTTGGGATTGAATCAAGCATACCTGTGCTTTAAGCTCTTTGTCCCAACTTTCTAACGCTTCAGATTCATTTAAACTCGCTCTTGATAATGCATCTGCAATTACTAGTTCCAAACTCTTTTTATATTTTAATTGAAATGTATACCTTTGTAATTGTATTAATATTCTTTGTAACCTAGCCAGGCATTTATTTAGAGGTTTTTTTATTACTCCGAGTAATGGTTTATGGTCGGTGTCTACTATCACTTTTTTACCATAAACAAAATCATGGAATTTAGATAACCCTTCGAAGTCTTTGAACGATGTTTCCCCGGAGTGGTACTTCTCTTTTTTCCGTTGGTCGACATTTTCCGGTCCATTAACTTCATTTACTAAAGGTGTTACTTCCTTGTTCTCAATGTTTCTTGCTTACCGATTGGACAGCTCATTTACTTTTTTAACAGCATCTTCTAACTTGATCTCGTCATTTTTTAGTAGTGTTTGTCTTGTTTCACCATTGTCTATTCCACAAATCAGCATGCATTTAATCATTTCACTCTGCAGCTTACCAAATTTGTACGTAGACCCTTTCATTTTTAATTCAATAACAAATTGTTCTAGTGTCGAGCAATTCTGTCGAACAGTTAGGAACTTATACCGATCAAATGTAATATTAGCTTTAGGTAAAAAATAATTATTGAATTTAGCTATAACTAACTACCTCCAAATTGTCTTGTTCTCCTTCCGCAAATTGTAAAGTGCCATAGATTTTATGTAATTCCTCGCCTCCAAAGTGCAACTTTAAATTTTTCCTTCTTTTTTGAAGTTTCCTATCGAATCGTTTTAGCCACATTCTCCATTTATCCGCAATGTTTTCTCCGGTTAATTCCAGATTGGAAGTACAGACGTCATTTTAATGTAGAATTTATTATTATTTTTTATGTTGCAGATACCATGTATTTAACTTTCTCACCCTCAATATGTATTTATTAGTTTTTTCGATTTAGTCCGCAACGCGATTTGTAGTTATGTATTAACTGGATTATTCGTTAGCTTTTTGGAACTCTGATTATCATTGTACATTTCAACAATCCAATTTGCCAGTCAGATCAAACAAAAAGTTTCACAAGTATACAGCTTCCTTCGTTGCCTCGTTAAGGGCCATATACTCTGCCTTACTTGTTGATAAAGCCACAGTTTTTTGTTTGCAACTTTTCCATGAAATACAACCACCATAAAGTTTAAACACGTTATGAGTATAGGACTTAAGATCCAATTTATCTGAGCCCTATTCAGAATCGACAAATCTCTTGGTACATTTCATAGAAAAATACTTAATCCCTTTAAATATCTCAATAATCTTTTTGCATATTGCCAGTGCATCTTACTCTATAAAATAATTATGCTGACTAAGCAGACACAGCAATGTCAGGACATGTCATAACTGCCAAGTACATGAGGCTTCCGATTAATTCTTTATATGGTAAATTCAAATCACAAGCTTCGCCCCTTGACCTCAGACTGATACTATTATCTAAAGGAGTACAAACTGTCTTACAATCTATCATGCCAAAAGGTTTTAAAATTTCATTGATATAATCCTCCTGGTCAATAGTTATAAAATTTTCGTCATAATCTCTAAGATTTAATCCTAAACACTGTTTCGCTTCACCAAGATTTGTAATTTTTAAATTTGAGCTTAAATGGCTTTCAAGAAACTTAATTTCTTTCAAATACCAAGAAATCATCAATGTATAAGGCAATTACAGTTAACAACCCATTTTCCTTTCTTTTAATATACAAACACGGTTCATAATCTGACCTTTTGTATTTAATACTTAATAGGACTTGATCCACCTTTTCATTCCAAGCTCGACTGGATTGTTTCAAACCATACACAGCCCTGTTTAAGTTAAAAACCTTATTTTCAAAATCTTTTAACACTCAACCTTCAGGTTGTCTCATATATACAGTTTCTTTCAATATCCAACTGCAATGATACTGCTATCAAAACCCTTAACGTTGAATGTCTCACTACAGGAGAAAAAGTTTCAGTATAACCAATACCCTCCTTCTGAGTATAGCCCTTTGCCACTAATCTAGCTATATAACTTGTTTTGTTTTCACTATTACACTTCACTTTAAACTCCCATTTATGCTCCACTAGTTCCCACATATTATTTTCAAAAGATCTGATCTCATCTAACATAGCCCGCTTCCACTTATGCCAATCCGGTCCTGAATGCACCTCTGTGTCGGTTCTCGTAAGAACATAAATTTCTGATGTATCACTTAAAAGTTTTATTCCTGATAGGCCTCTCTGATCTTCTTAGAAGTTCTACAGGATCTGATTGCACTTGTTCATCAACTGAATGAGGAACATACCCACTGTCATCATTATCAACAAGTTCAATAGTGTCTTCATCCATCAACCAATCTGTTAAATCGAGTGAAAAGGATTGCTCATACTCTACCCACACTGAACCTGGAACTTCTAATGTCTCCTCCATTGATAGCGTGGTGATCTCCTTGACGTTTTCCATAGCTGTTACATCTCGACCAGTAATCACTTTCCTTGTAGCTGGGTTGTAGCACTATAGCCCTTGGTACTGTCATCATAACTTACAAGTATGTGTTTAACTGACGTCTGGTCCCACTTATTCCTAGTGACTTTCAGAACATGGACCATAAACACGTAAATGACTAACATTTGGCTTCTTGCCAGTCCACAGCTCAGTGTCTTCGAAATCCCTGCAGAAACAGAACGATTCGTGATATAACAAACATCATTACATTTTGCTGAGGTGTGTGGCAGTTGGTCTTCTGATGTATGACGCCAGCATTCTTTATGTATTTATGAAATTCTTTACTGATATATTTACCGTCATTATCTGTTCGTAACATTTATATTTTTTTATTCTGTTGATTTTCCACTAAACATTTAAACTCCTTAAATTTTTCATACGTTTCATCCTTTGTCTTAAGAAAGTATATGAAGCACATGTGACTGTAATCATCAATAAAGGTTAAAAAATATCTTGCACCACCTAATGAAGCTTTCTCCATTAGGCCAGATATCGCAATGGATCACCTACAACAAACTATCAGCACAGCTGCCTTTGTTTGGAAAAGGTATGTGGGTTTGTTTACCTTGACAACACACTTGGCAATTAGTTATGTTAGCGTGACCCTTAAAAACAAGTCCTACTAATTCACTTGTTTTATTTAGATAGTTGTTGTTTATATGGCCTAGGCGTCGATGCCATATGTCACTACTTGCCAAAAAGCACGACCCTCTGAGACATCTAGCCTGTATACATTATTCATCAAACTAGCAGTTGCCACTAAGATACCTTCAACATTATAAATCTTACAACCCTTTCCATCAAAACATACATTATTGCCATAGTTAATGAGTTGACAAACAGATAATAGATTTGTTGTCAAAACTAGAACAAACTGTACCTTTCTTAATAAAATTTGATGCTCTAGATCTGCTGTCACACTCTGGATTTCAATATCTCGAGTACATTCTACACCAATTTTCGGTCGGTTAGCCACAACAATGTCAGGTAAATCAGGACTACTTGCATTTTTTAGCCGTTCTTTCCTGACGGTCAAATGCATGCTTGCACCACTATCAACATACCTGTCTGTGTCTCTGAACTGTCCTGTCGAAAAAACTGTACTAAAACTACCCTCAGATTTGTTGTTGGGAATTTCTACATATGTCCGTTCTTTTTCCACTTGAAGGAAAGATATAACTTAAGTCTTTCTTTTTATATACAAAACTGGAACTACCGTGACCGCCAGCTGATGATTTTACCCGCAAACTTGTACCACTATCGCCATTTCGCGTTGCCTTCCGACAACTCAGTTTACTGTTCGCTACGAAAGCACCACTACTGCTGCAGTCACTGCCACCTGTCTGAATGTCCCAACAATTTTGTTTTAATCGAGTCTGTAGTAATATTTATTCCAGAATGTTCGACGGCCATAATTATAGGAGAATATTTTTCCGGGAATCCCGCCAATAATGTCTCGACAATCTGATAGATGTAAGGTTCCATGTAATCATGATTTTCCAATCTCGTGGATATCATAGGGTTTACATTAAATTGTTATATTGCTCCAATAAAATGATTTAAGTTTACATAAGCATACATAATTCTCAACATAAAGTTGTTATATTGACGTCTTATGTCACATTCACGGTCTCCTACGCTTGCTATTAGAAAACGTTTGTAATGTTCCTTCTGTTGTGTTTAGACCACATGTGCGATACATATTTGTAATCAGGGTGTTAAACCCTTTCAAATGGTATACCACATGACCTATGTTGCTATTTAAAAAAAATCAAGGTGGTGGGCTATACTTAAAATTTGTTAATTTAAAAAATTTTTTTTGTGCAAAAATATGCGCAAATATACACACCCGAATTTGAAGTGAGTCACCCTAAATATCGATCTAGTTTACAAAGCCGTACCTTTTTTATTTATTGATGGATTTTAGAATTATTTTTTTCTAAATTATTCAGATTCAAATGTCAGTTCAAAAATACTTACATTTTCCACATACACTGCCTCTATAGGGGATATACATGAGCAGGCTTTTTAAACTTTTTTCAGCGAAGTGTCTCGGCATTATTTAACACCACGTATGGTATGGTATAATAACTACCTATATTTGTCATCATCATACCAGTTTTTCAATTTTAGTTCTATCTTTTACCAAGAGATAAATTAAAAAAAAAATTGTACTGACACTTTAATAACAATTGAATATTGGAACCACAAAACATCTAAAACATACTCATGACATCAATTACCTAAATTTAACCTATTAGCACCCAGATAACTCAACATCACACTTTGTACACATGGTTCTTCTAAAAGATTTACAGTCTACACCAGCACATCGGCGTCTGTTACATGGAGCAACGTAATGGTGCATACCATCAAAACGTAAAGCTGGAAGAACAGTCCGGGAAGTGACTGTTTTTGCAGGCCCTGGTATTTTAGGAGCTTCACCGTAACGCGCCAAATATACCTGTACTAATTCTCTTCTAAACTGTAAATTTGTAGTTTTACTATGGTGTTTTCTGTACAGTAACCAAGCGTTGTTCATTGTTGCATCTAATAACCATGTAAATATATTCCAATACCACTTCTTACTTCTCACACCAACTCGATAACTGAAAATACACTCATCCATGAGATCGGTCCCGCCCATACTTTGTTTTTTTTTGACAACGCAATATGGGCGATCTACTAAAATATTTTTTTTCTCGGCCTGCGAGAATCGTTTGACGGATCCCACCGGAGATACTCCCGCATCAGTCGATGTCATGGTTACTACAGAGTTATCTAGCCATGTCACTAGGGGTATTCCAGAATTTTTGCTATGACGTGCTGATATTCGCCCCTTTTCTTTTTTGAAAAAGCCTTTTCCGAGCAACGTGCATGTTCTCGGTATTCGGTTTTCTCTGATAGTACCTACAGCACCATAACCTAAATATCTTAGATAATTAAAAAGGTTAAACCCCGATTGTCGACATGAATATTATATCGTAAATCTGGATGACGTAATTCTTCAAACATCGGAACTAATGGAGACGCTGATTTCCCAAAGAGTGCATGGTATTCTTCATTTCTGCGAGGATTTTGGCCCTGATACAAGTCGAATTTGACCAGATAACCCTCTGTTGTGTTCAAACACCACATTTTATAACCGAATCTAATCGGTTTGCCACGGATGAACTGCTTACATCCGTGGCGGCCGTAGTATCGTATCATTGATTCATCAAAGTCAAGGTTCGGAACAGACACAAAATTATCCAAACATCGTTTTTTAGTTTTATCCATTAGAGGGCGAATCTTTGGATATGTAGAAAACGATTTCGCCGCATAAAGTTACTAACCAATATGTTTTTTTCATCATCCTTTAAATTCCAATACATACGCTTTGATGGAAAAGTATTATACCTGCTTAGAATTAGGATAGCCAGGATACATTTAATTTCGTTTGCTGTAATTTTTGGATCGGGCTGGTTTAAAAAAATTGCATATCTTTGAGTCTCTTCTACCAGGTATTCAATAATCTCTTTGCCAAAAAACGTCTCAAATATATCAACACATGACAAGTGCTCATACTGGGAATAATTTGCCTCTGAAAAAATCCATTTTTTTACGGAGATGATCATTGATCCAAGTGTAGTTTGGTTGTATGTGCTGCTCTGTCTGCATAAGATCTTCTTCGTGGATAACCTCAGCGGTGGAAGGTGGAGGTTCCTCAGGTATCACTGAAAGCTCGACACTATTGGTACACAATCGAGTGTTGTCGATTAGTTCGACTTCCACAGGTATCCATAGCTGCTACCCGTCAGATTATAAATCATACCTCCTTCGTCCTCATCTGCAGAGTCTTCATCGGTCTCAATGTTAGTCTCAGAGGGTTCAATAAATATCTCGTCTACTTGATTAGCAATATTTTCATCGGCATAAACCATATCCAGAGCTTCGGATAATGTTAACCCCCCTCTGAAATAAAACCGCTTATTATAGTAATGTAAGCGCCCAGTGATACCATTTGGTATCATTGACATTTGAACACCATATAGAAAGTTGCTTTCAAAAATTAAGTAATATATCTAATGCCTTAGCAAAGTATACCTCAAATCTAACATATTACACTACTTATAGTAGAAGAAACCGAAGTCAATGAAATAAAATTTACTGACGTGAATCGAATGTCCATGATTTTTTAAGGTTTAAGAAATTTCCAAATAAAAACACGTGTTTACAGCTACCACGGCAGCGCAACTTCTGCCGCGATTTTTGTCGTACGAATGATGGTGTTCGTTTAAGCCAAATCGAAAATAAAATTTGACCCCCACCCAATTGTCTGAGAATGCCCGCCCCAAGAGTAGCAGCTGATTTGTTGATACCATTTGGTATCATTGGGCTATGGTTAAGAACTATTATTATTATTAATAAGGAGTTGCTCTCCCTTGCCAAATCGTTGACATTATTGTGCGCACGAGGGCGACTTGAAATTCGTCTTTGAAGAGCGTCCCATAAAGGCTCCATAGGATTGAGGTCTGGAGAAAAAGCAGGGCATACCATTAGTGTAATATCATGCTCCTCAAAAAAATTGTTGACAATAACACTGCGGTGAGGTCTGGCATTGTCGTCCACATAAACAAATGCTGGACCCTGAGCCTGTGCATATGCAGAATCATTGGCTCCAGTATCCGATTTAGATAATTTCGAGCATTCACCGTTGAATTAATAAACACGACCAATTCGGTTTTCCGGTTGCCTAGTGCTATGCCTCCCACACCATTACAGAATGTCCACCAAAAGGAACGTGTATACAGTGCAATTCTGGTCATACCTCTCACTCTGTCGTCTCCACACGCGTTTACGATAGCTGTCTGCATGTAAGCAAAAACGCGATTCATCTGTAAATAGACAGTTTGACCAGCCGACATCGTTCCAGTGTTGGTGGTCACGGGCAAATTGTATTCGATTTCTATGTGCCGCAGTCCATTTTGCATTCGAGCGGGGCGTTTGGAGAGTAAATTTGCCCCCTTAAGTCTATTTATTACAGTGATTGGAAACATTAACTCCTTGTGATTCAAGCAAAATATGTTTCAGCTGCGTGGAATTTAAATGTCAGTTTTGCAGAACAGTTCTCAAAAATCTATCAATTACAGGAGTTGCTCAACGCTGTTGGCCTCCGCTGTGTGTGTGTGATTTGGTGTGTTGTTTTCCAGATATCCAAGCTCGATTTACGTAACACCTTGACATACCCAAACGTCTACTGACTCCTCTACGCGAGACATATGACTCAATCAATCCAATACGCCTTCCCATAAGAACGTTTTCTAATTGAGGCATTTTAATTTAAGTAATAATTATTTTGCAGAGTGAGAGAAGTGTCAAATAATTTATCAAAAACTCCAAGAATCTTGTCTAAGCCAACTTTACATTCTTTAAATTTTATTTACCAAGTCTGAAATTACAAGTGTAAATATAATTGTATTTCAATTTATCTCTTGATCTACAAAAGATAGAGCTAAAATTTAAAAACTGATATGATGACAAATTTGTAGGTAGCTATTGTACCATACAGTGACTATACAGGGTGTTCAATTAGAGCAAGACTCGCAACTGAAAAAAGTTAAAAAACGTGATGTAGAGGCAGCCTATGTAGAAAATGTAAATATTTTTAAACTGACATTTGAATCCATCAATAAATAAAAAAGTTACGGCTTTGTAAACTTGAATGATATTTAGGGTGGCTCACTTCAAATTCGGGTCTGTATATATTTAGTTCCAAATCGGAAATTTTGAGTTTTATATGTTGAACGGTTTAAGCACTAAAACTTTGGTTCCATCTTTAACAGCGACCCTGTATGAGAATGAACAAACAAAATTAAATTACGAAATTGCAAAAAACTTAAGAACAGAACAATTGAAAGAGATTCAGTGGTACTGAGAAATTACTTTTGCCTGCAATTTTAACAGTTTTAGATAGATTTATAGATTTAAAAACTTACATTTTAAGGATCCGATTGAGTATATCAAATGGCAGGGTAGATTGAGTGCAATCCTATTTTCTCAAAAACTAGTCAAGGGTGAAATAAAAAGTGGGCTTCAAGTAAATAGCCAATACAAAAATCCTGATAAAGAGGTATGCTCAGTAAGGTTATATTTCAAATTGTTGGAAAAGCATCCCAAAAATACATCAACAGATTACTTCTTCTTAACGGAAAACCCTAACTGGCTTCTACAACACTTGTTTTGGTACAAAAACTCTTCCATTAGAATCAATAAAGTATCATCTTGAACAAAGGAAACGGCTAAAAAAATTGGATTAGATACAGTTCCTGATCAGCAGTTGCTAAAAATCGCAGGTCACATCAATCCTAATTCTAATCAATCCTATTTGGACATACAACCTACTTGCCACCAAGCAATTATAAATTCTATGAGAGGTTACACTTTCGTGTCGACGACAAATGCACAAACAAGTTGTAAAGCGAATGTCGGAATTTCAATGCCAAACATGTCACTAAAAAATCAACCAGAAATTCAAATTGTACTACACACTCGGCAAATTTCCAGCTCGGTTTCACTTGGAAATATCGACAATAACCGAAGTACAGTATACATTTAATCATGTCACTAATGGCATTTACAAAAATTAAACCAGATGAACCCTTTGGCTATAAAATGAACTCTTGAGTATTGAAGTTATCTTTTATAAAAGCCTAATGTAAATGATTATAAAAAATTTAATATTACCTATCAAAATGACTGCCTTTAAAAAATGGACTATCTACTGTTTTGGGCACAGTGGCATGATTAATTTTTGTTGCTTCTTTTAACTTTTGTGTTAAATTAATAATCTCCAAATTCTAAAAATAGTGTAAATAAAAAGAAAGCAAACAATTTAGAAATGTACCTTAAATTCTAATTCACTTTCAACACCCTTTAATTGTTTATCTTTAGCTGCCAGTTTTTCAATCCATTCTTTTTGTTGTTTACTTTGTTCTGTTTCACTATGTTTTCGAATATCTTGTAATTTAGTTCGTAAAATAGTAACTTCTCCTACTTTGGTTTCATATTGTTCTTCCAATGTCTTCAATCTTGATTCTACCACATGTTTATTTGAGTAATCAAATGATTGTGAACGTTTCAAGCTTGTTTGCAATTTATCCTCATTCAATGCATTTATTGCAGAAGTATCAAAAACTTTCCATGCAGGTAGTTTGCTGGTCAATTCAGGATTACTTTGAGTAGAAGTGAAAACATTTTTAGATGTTTGCTGAAATCCGCTATATGAAGGTAAAATTGAGACATTATTTTTTTGAGTACAATGTGCGTTGGTCTATAAACTTATTTCAGTTATTTAATTTGCTTATTTAATTTTTATTTTACCTGCAAATATGCCTGTGATGCTAACATCAAACAGTCATCAACATCGTTTGAATCTAAATCATCATCACCCCATAAATCATCTACATTACTTTCGAGTTTTTGTTTTTTGGAAATATTAGAAGTGAAGCTATTAACACCGGCATAACGTTTACTCATTTTATTACAAAAATTAGGAAAATTTTTTCAAATATGTATTTCATACAAACATTTTGTGGTTATGTGTTTGTTAGTCATAAAGTTAGATGCAAATAAAAAAATTTTGTAAAAATGTAAACATGAAAATGTGGTTTTAAATGTTTGTACCTTAGAATATAAAATACCTTATATTCTAAGATTTGTACTTTTTAAGTTGTTATTTTAAATTTATTAATTATTAAAAATTTATTTGTTCGATTTTTCCATGGAGTAATAGAACAGCCAATCATCTTCTTTGCGACCATGCATAGTGAAAAAACACGCTATTCACAAGTAATATATACAGGGTGACATAGAAAAAAGTGCAATGCATAGTGCCACACGATAGAGGACACTAAAATAAAAAAAAAAGTTCTTATAAACTTAAATCCGCAACGCCTTCATTTAAAAGATATAGGGTGTTGAAGTTTAATTATTTTTTTGTTTTTTTTTGAATACCTTTTTTACAATGATATTAAGCGGACGAAAGTTTGTATATAGGGGCTTTTTATCACGCAGAATTCAAATGTGACCTTAGTTCTTTTATTACTGATAGAGGGCGCCACATACAGGTTTCTATCTTGTTTGAATCGGTCCTAACTTTTTGCCTTACACTGTATGTCATTTTCGACTGGAAAAATTTGTTTTCCCATCTCTTCTGCTTCAGAAAGGTATACCTTATTGAAGTCGCTAGGACCAACGGTTTACGAGAAAAATGCATCCGATGCATGCAAATTGTCCAAAAGCGCCAAAGTAACTTATTTGCAAAACCGTAATTATGTAGAAGTCACCAATATGGGTTTTCTATTAATGCGTGGGCAGGTATAATTGGCCCATTTCAATTGCCCAATCGATTGACAGGTGAACTGTATCGAAATTTCTTCGAGAATGAACTAAACACGTTATTAAAGGATGTTCCATTGGCTATTATTGGTAGAATGCGTTACATGCATGATGGCGCGCCAGCTCATTTTTTTCGATTGGCAAGGGAATTTTTTAATTTGAATTCTGCGTGATAAAAAGCCCCTGTATACAAGATTTCGTCCGCTTATTACATCATTGTAAATAGATATTAAAAAAAAAACAAAAAAATAATTTAACTTCAACACCCTATATCTTTTAAACGAAGGCGTTGCGGACCTAAGTTCAAGGGAACTTTTTTTCTTATTTTAGTGTCCTCTATCGCGTGGCACTATGAATGGCACTTTTTTCGATGTCACCCTGTATATATATATATATATATATATATATATATATATATATATATATATATATATATAGGTTAAGTGCAATGGTGGGATGTGTCTAAAGTTACGTTTCCGCCATATTTAGACAAAAGTAGTGGCGACAAGCAATTGCGGAACTCTGTCAATATAGGGACACCAGGGAAACACACACAACGTGGCCACCTATTAGTCACAAATTGAGTTCGTGTGTACCTTAGAATATAAAATACCTGAAGGAACGTTGAGCTATATACTGTATTTAAATATTGCGACGGAATTCGCCATATTGAACACCCAAGTATGACTCATTCTTGGTGGTTTGATCGTATAAAGTGGTGTTTGTAAGTGTATTGGATATTTTGAACTGTTTTAAAGTATCCTGTATAATAATTACTGGTAATAATCAAGTTTTTGTATTTTTATAATAACGTTGTGCACATTAAGTATTGAATATTACATAATATAAGATTCAATTTAGGTTATGACCAAGGAGTAATATACTCGTTGTTATGACTTTAATGCATTGGCGTAACGATCATTGTTCTGCAAGATTTAATTTTAAAAATGTCATAATTTATATTTTTAACTTTATTGTATCAGGAAGTGTAAATATTTTTTTGAATAAATGCATGGCTAGTTATATCGTAGCTTAAAAATATATTCTAAATATTACATAATTTAAAATATGTATATATTCATTATGTTAAGGTGTCTACAGTGAGTAGTTTTAAAGTACTGTATATTCGGACTACCGAAAGCGGTTAGTGGTTCTTACTTATTTGTACGTGTCTCCTACCACGCGAAAATTATAACCTCAATATGTCCAAAGAAGGAAATAAAAAGGAAAAATTAAATCTACGGTAACCTAGAATCCTCTCAATGGATTGTAGAGTACAGTAGCTTGGATCCTAGGTTACCGTAGATTTTAACTTTCTTTTTTATCATCTTCCAACCTACATATACATATCGACTTGTGTGAGTGTGAGTGTGTGTGCACGTGCGTGCGTGTGTGTGTGCACGTGCGTGCGTGTGTGTATGTGTTGTGTACGTGCGTGTGTGTATGCGCGCGTGTGTGTGTATGTGTTGTGTGCGTGCGTGTGTGTTTTGTGTGTGTCTGTGTTTTGTGTTTGTGTGTGGTGTGCGCGTGTCTTTGTGTCCGTGTGTTGGTGTGTCCGTGCATAAGTGTATTCGTATTGTCGTATGTCCATAAGACCGTGCCTCCGTGCCTCCGTGTGTGTGTGTGTGTGTGTGTGTGTGTGTGTGTGTGTGTGTGTGTGTGTGTGTGTGTGTGTGTGTGTGTGTGTGTGTGTGTGTGTATGTGTGTGTGTCCTTTTCTGTCTGTGCATGAGTCTGTCTGTGTGTGTATCCTAAAAAATATTATTATTAAAACTATTTCATTTAATTCAATTTCCACTTTGTAAGTTGGAAGGTCGCGTGTTGCACACACCAGATATTTTATTGTTTACGTGAAAATACAGTATTATGGTAGTTAAAAATAATGTTATATTTCTTAAAATAAGTTACTATTTGCTTATGAATTGTATGCAACACACGTGTTAAAAGTGTTCATGCATGTAAATTGCAATTTTGAATAAAGGTGCATGATTTGCAGTAACACGATCTCAAAATGGTAATATTAATATTGAATTTCGCGCGCGTGTAAAAAATATTTCCTTCCAAGTTGTATGGTGGATGTTACGTCTATCGGATTTAACATCTCTCCACCCTCTCTGTTGCAAAGCGATACACGTGATAAGCAGGGAGGGTGATAAACCAAACAGAATGAAATTACAGATTTGTTCTGATTGTACAAACTTTTGCTAGGTACTTATTTTCTATTAAGATTTAAAATAGAGCTTTACAAAATGTTTGCGCCGACAGTAGGTATCTAATTATACGTTTATATAACATAATGCTTTCTTATCAATGTAAAAACAACATCCTAAATACACACAAATAAATAATAGGTACTTCAAATGGGCGAACTTACCAAACAAAAAAACATTAATTTATTTTGAATACATTTTGTTTGAAAATTATGCATAGGATTTATTTGTTCTTGTAAATTAGCAGAATAACGTATTTTGTTTACATAATCAAAATTTAATTCTGGTAACTGGCACTTGCTTCTTTGAATTTTTAACTGATGCTTGTGGAGATTTGTTTTCCTTCACTACTTCACTCACCTTTTTGTTGCAATAACGGTGTTAAACTAGTACCCCACGCTTCTGAGTGTGTAATATCACTGAACTCTGGCATTCATCACAAGCAACTCGACTTATGGTTTAAACGTTATTGAATTAAATGAAATAAGAATTTTAGGAGAATTATGCAACCTCCCTTATAATACGTTTCTTAATGAAAATAGGCAATGTCGGAAAAACATCAATGGTTTATGTCAGATGGACGTTTCAACCTTCATATTAGTAGAGGTAAATCGACATTTACAATGAGACGCCAACTTAAAAAAAAATTCCAAAGCCGACCTCGTGTCAAAAATATCGCAAGTACAGTTAATGCGTTTTATGGTCGGGCCGGGGAGAGGTGTCTTATGACTCATTTTTTAGTAAAGCATGGTTTAAGATTTTAAAAACGTATGTCGTTATTTGTTCATATAGTTAGTAATTGTGAATACCAACAAAACATCGTCACTGTTTCTATGTTATTTTCAAACTTAAGCCGCGCTGTCAAATTTAAATAAAGTTATTGTTCGAATATCCTAAAGGTCTTAAAATCCCCATCCACTCGTATAAATAAAGTCAAATTTCGTTTAAGGTCTGTTCGCACTTATTCTGGCATGTAAAGTCCACCGAGTGTGGGTAGTCATATGATAAAGATATATTGTACAACTGTAAAAGATTATCAAAACCGATACCAGGTCAACAAAATTTCGTTTTGGATCTGTTTTACAAATTAATTATTTTCAATAAGAAAGGAATTAGCTAGCAGTAGGCAGTGCCCGAATGAAGTGCGAAAAGTTTGGTTAATTGCGGAGGATCGTTTTTAGCCGACAGATCTCACTGCGTCAAAAGAGTCAAGACTGTAATTTGGTTATCGAAGCCACTTATAAATAACTGATTTTGTCATAAATAAATACACTGTTAAAAAAATTATTAGTTAATACAATAACCGATTTTAAAAATCTCAGTTTGTAGTTTTGTCAATATACGTATATATATATATATATATATATATATATATATATATATCGAATGTAAACCTAAGTAGAGCTACAGAGGTATATATTAAATATAATAACTCTTTACAATATTATAAAGTAACTAAGATTCTAATTTTTGCTTTAAATTCAAATATTGGACATATTATCATTAAAAGTCATCACCTTAACTTTCATTATAATCTTCACTCGACTCTCCGACATTGATTACTAGAGGTTTTACTATTTCCTCAGCTCTTTTTTGAACATCCCATCACTGGGTCATTTCCTTTTCAGCATGTAAAATACACTTTTGCCACAGTTGTCCAGTTACTTGGTGTAAATCCATCCATAGCGATAAAACATTCTCGTCCCTGAAGCCCTGTCTTCCAACGTTTTTGTTGTAATACTGTTTACAATTTGCCCATATTAACTCGATAGGGTTGAATTGGCAGTGATACGGAGGTAAACGTAAAATTTGATGTCCCCATTGATGAGCGATTTCATCAATTGCATATATTTTTGGAACTTATAATTCCTTGGCAGTTCGTAATAATTCCACTTTCAGCATATCATTCGAATGAGGAATGTTGTGTTTTATTAAAAATTGAAGATCTTCTTTCTTCCAACTACTTGAAGATAATTTTTCTACTAATGTAGAATGTTAACTGGCATTGTCAAGAATTATCAAACGTGGTTTTTCTAAATTTGGTAAAAGCTGTTCTTGAAACCATTTTTGAAATAAATCACCGTTCATATTATCGTGGTAGTCTGCTGTCTTACTTTTTCACTGGAAAATACCAATGATGAATTAGGTATAAAACCATCCTTGTTGCCAGCACTCAGTACGATAAAACTAAAACTAAAATGTATTGGGTTAAAAATATTTTTAACAAATCGGACTGTTTTAATTACCGTTTCCCTTCTCCTAGCGGATTGTTTTTTGTGCTTTTCAAATCATTATCATGTTATGATTTTCGAACGTTTCCTCGACTAAAAATGCACGTATCATCCAAAACGACAGGATCGTAACTAATTTCACAACTTTTATTAGCAAAATATTTTCGCAAAAATGTTGCTCGAGCACCAGCAATATGAACCTGCTCCAATAAACGCCTTCTTCCATCGTCAACTTTGAATTCAAAACCAATTTTGTGTAACAATTCTTTCAAACTCGTTTTACTGAAGGTAAATGTTTTATCTTCTTTAAGTTCAGTTTGAAGTTTTTCGATAGTAATATGTGAGCCTAAAATTAAACAGTGATCAACTCAATTTTAACAATAATTTCTGAATTATTTACCAATTGCATGCATGGTGTAAATTTTTCGTTTCAAAACGTCTTTCACATATTAGTCGACATCCTGACTTCGACTTTAAACGCAGCCTATGTTCTTGCGGTGAATTCGGCGCCGATTTCCAAGATTCTAAAGCGACAGACATTCTTGCCTTTGCCCGAGTTACGGTTTTCTCGGAAATGCCGCATGCTAGAGCAGTTCATTGCGACATAATATTACATAAATATAAATTTAAATAGTGAAAATTATTAGCGTACCTGAATAATGGAAGTTAAAGGTAAACTTGACCCCCCGTTATCGTGTTCCATCTCCAAATAATACAGTATATTCATTAACATTACATGAGTTTGGCTTTTCAAAGATTTACTTTTTAATGACGTCATTATTTGCTGCAAAATAAATAAATGCATTAAATCAATTGGAAATACATTTTGCATTATAAACTTACCTCGTAATAGTGAATATTAATAATAATGGTTTTGAAAAAAAGTGTTGTTTACAAATGCAATGGAAACTAATAAATTACGAAGCGAAAGATAAATTATTATAACTACAAAACACGATGCGATTATACGAAACGAAATATGAAGAATAATTTGAGGTTAAATAGCCAAGAAGACATCTGACAGCGTCATGCAGTTTGACTTTAGAGTCGACATACGTTTTTAAGTCCTGCATTTAAAATATATAGCAGACGTAGATTATATAATCCGTCTTTCTTTAAGTGGGAACTTCGCACTAAAATAAAGGGAAACATGCATTTCACAGTAATAATTATATCCCCATTCTCGAGTCCGCCATGAGACACCTCTCCCCGGCGCTACTATAAATCTCATTTACCTTATAAGGTACCACTATGCTCTTTACCAGAAACGCATTTTATCAGTGTTAACTTCAATTCAACAAGATGTAAGAATTAAATCAAGCAGGTACCTACCTGCTAACAAGTGCAGATATAAGATTCATTTCATATTCGGAGGATCACTTCTTTCTTTAATGAAAAACGCATGATCCCGTCTAGACGAATTTACTACATATCTAAATTTAAGCTTGAACATTACTAAAGAATTTTTCCATCATTTCTTTAGTAGTTATTTATGTAACTAGGGGGAAAAGTGTGTTTATTGCATGCGACGTGCCTTTCACCAACATGGTCTTTAGGTCGAGTTAAACTACACGTCAAGTGCAGTAAATACTTTTTGTACGAGCTTCATACAATATATTTTTTACGTTGATACAAAAAAAAGGAAATGTATTTATTAGGTGGCCATAAGTGTCGGCAAATAGAAAATATTTTTCATAATATTTAATTATGATTGACTATTATTGTTGACGTAGGTACTAGTACACTGACCTCTGGTGGGGTGTGAAAAAGATCTGCATCATTACTGTTATTTTATTTTGAATAATGTTTCTCATTTTAAGCTATAAAACTATTTGAACGTATCCAAAATGCGCACTGCTAATGGGCTACCCAAAGAGGATTAACTGGGTAACTGCTTTCCAAGTGCAAAATGCGCACCAACTATATTTTACAAATAAGTAATTCAATGTAGGTACACGTGTTTTTTTTATAAATCAGTATTTTGTTCATTACAAACGTTAAAGATCGATAAAGTTTATAGATAAAATTACCGTTAGGCTAATAATCTCATTACCAACACCCTGCTATTAACGTGACAATAAGAATGAAGGATTATTGGCGTTAAAAACAAATTAACTAAAATTTTTTATCAAACTCATCCAACTTTGTTCACTTTTTTAAACGTTTTAAACAATTTTCAAACAGAGTCGTATATAAAATTGCAAAGCTTGGAAGAAACTCCTAGAATAAAAGATGTTAATACACGCCGTAGGCAGGAATTTATTTCTAACAAAATTAGTGATTATGTAGGAAAAAAAATTAATAGATTGCATTATATAAAATGTATAGGTTTCTTAAATAAAAAATAATGTTTAAAATGATGTATCAATAATTGTTATATATTAATAAACTCCTTTATACATATGTGAGCAATTACAATTCGGTGTTTATTTAATTAATTAAAGTCCCATTCTAATGAAATGCAATTTGGCAGTGCGCATTTTGGGCATAGCTTTAATGGACCCGAAGAGGGTTGGTGCGCATTTCGGACATTTATGTTTATGACCAGGTAGAAAGTGCGCACTTCGGACCCGCCGAACTATTTTAATACACCCTTTTTTTTTCATTTACATTACTACAATAAGTAGCTAAGAAACCTGTTTGTTATCCGTATCCGATTTCCGTTAAAAACACTAAAATATAGCAATAGAGTGCACATCAATAGTATATTAGATAACAAGGGTTTGAAGTGACTCATTTAATCCCGCGAATAGAGTATTTGCCGGACTCACTACGTTCGTCCGTCAAACCTACAAATTCGCCACAAAAAGTGTCACTTTAGCTCCTTATAAAATAATATACTATTAGTTCACATATTTTCCGACTATCTTGTTTAGTCACTAGATATACAAAGTACCGCAATACGTAGGACCATATGTTAGAGAGAGAAGATAGATTTTGTAATCAAAATGGCGGACACTCTTCGCTGGACAGTTGACGACCTCTTTGACAGTTGTCAAATGGTATAAACAAGTTTATTTGCTATTAATAGTACATTAGATAACAAGGGATTGAAGTGACTCATTTAATCCTGCGAATAGAGGTCAAGGGATTAAGGAACTTCAATCCCGTGGTATCTACACTATTTTTTGCACTTCGTGGAGTAATAATAGAAAGAATTATATTATTTTCTGAAAATGAAAATATTACATCTATGATAAATTTAAATTATTAAAAAAGTCACTTTGACAAAGAAGCTACTGTATTCAAGGCTAATGAAATTTATGAATTATTTTTAAAATCTCAGATGTTTCAATGCCATAACCAGATTAAATTATTTTTTAATCCCTGGAGATTAAAAGTAAAAATTAAACATTTACATGATTGAAATTTAACTATAATGGTTTTTATTAATTATGCAATGACCTAGTTACATTCGGCAAATAATCTAAACAATATCACTTCAGAAAATGAAATCACAAGCCTAATAACCGATAATCTTTAGAATCTCTAGAATTGAAGTTTAGATCTCTTGTCAATCGTCAATCCAATTTTACTGAAATTAACATTTGCAATTGTACCTTTTAAATCAAGTTAGCAGACATGTGTAGCGTAGAATAAAATTTGTATGGCACTAGAGCAATGAACGATAACTTTTTACACTAAAAATCCTTTTTGGACGAACATAGATAAAATAACAAATAAGGTTAGTACAGTGGAATCTCACTAATTCGAAATCCTCTATAATTAGTAACTTATGTATATTCCCTTCAGAAAACCATTATTATTGGAAAAGCTGTGCTACTTTAGTATTTAGTGGATAATTTGTTTAGATTGAGTGCAAACAAGTATAAGTGCTTAACGATACGCGAAAAAATTAATATAATTGACAGAGTGCAAAATTCGAATTCTATTCACATTAACCTCTATAATTTTAACTCTCGATAATTCATACTTCCTTTAATTCAAAAATAAATTTCGAATAAGTGGGGCTCGACTGTAATTATCGTTTTTCGCTTATCTATTTAAAGTGCAGTTATTTACATAAAAAAGATTTTTTTTTTTCTAAACGTTTAATTTTTTATGAAATGAAATGACTATTACATAATAATAAATGAATAAAGTGTATAAATAAATACAATTAGATTAACATTTAATTAAAGGAGAAAATGTTTCGGGCAGCGGCATGTGCGGCAAAATGTTGAGCACGTGCAGCTAAAACTTCAGGTGTTTCTGAAATTCCCAAATGTTGCCCAAGAGCTGGAATATGCGAGGCGTAGTGCACTGGACCAATTGATGCTTGTGAGAAATGTGCTACGGGTGCAGCAATTCGGGCGATTGGTGCAAGTGGAGCAGCATCTAATGGAATTGGAGCAGCGATAAAACCTTCTTCAGGTCCCTGGAATTGGGGAAGTTTTGGTCGCAAATATTCAGCACGGAGAACAGAAAGATGGTTGACTTTGGCGTGGGCTACTTCAGGGGTATCTTGAACTGGAAGTGGGATGTCAGTACCAACAGCATTGTATCCATGTACACCCGATGTGAATTCGGTCTTTCTGACGATGCCGTATGGGTCAATGTATGAGAAACCACCGTTTACATTGCCGAAATGATCACCTTGTTCTACTCTTGAAATACCATCAATAGCGTATTTGAGGTTGTAATTTCCTAAGGTATCCTGAGATACTGCCACAATTTGATCCCCTGCTAAAGCTGAAGCGATGTAAACGGCAAAGATTATCTGTAAATTAAATTTATAATTGCATAATTATTATTTGTATTGTTACAAGTAAATAATTTACCAAAGAAATCATTGTAGTGGTTGGTTGTGAATTATAATGAATGTCAATGGACTACTGGTATTACAACGAAATTATTTTGCTATTTATATACGTTCTTTAATTCCTTAAAGCGACTAGAGTAATGATAAAATCATTGGTAGAAAGGAATAAATGTTGGGTTTTTTATGAAGGTAAAATATTAAAATAGTTATGGAACCCATTCAATTAGTGCAACTATAACTTTTAAAATAATTACATAAGATGCGTTATCAATAATGAATGCATTTTTGACAAATTAAAATTGTAACAAACAAAATATTTATGGAATTTTATAAAAGGTGTTATTGAGTTAAATTATTATATAAGAAAAATACACACAATCTACTTAATTAACGTAATTATAGATGCAATTACATCGATTACTGCAAAGTATTGAAAGGTAATATTAGCTTAACTAATTCCAAAAATTTAGGATTTAGTAAATTAATAGATTTTGAAAATTTAGAAAAATTTATAAAATAATACAGTTAATCAAAAATTGTTAGTAATTAATGTTAATTACTTTATTATATTAGAAAATAAATATTAGCATTTAATGTCATGAGATAAATGATTTAAATAGATAGATATACAGTGTGTCCGAGATTCAGCATGCATGTATTGCTATATTCGTTAATATTGAAGATAGAATGTCGGTTAAATGGGGAAAGTTTTAGAGAATTTTATGGCTATCATCATGGTAAAGTCAGATTTGAAGTAACTTTTTGTTTTGAAATAATTGAAGAAAACAAAATTGTGCATTTTCTACTACCCCCTGTAGCTCTTTTATTTGAAATCTGACAACATTTTGATTTGTACATTATTATAACACTTTTAAAAGACAATTTTAAAAAAAGTACCAAAATTTATCTACAGTCATTTGTTTTTGAAATACATACACTAACTATTGTTTTTCATATGGACGCCATCTTGGATTTTTACATTATCGAATATTATTTTTTATCACCTTTTCAGCGATGTATCACATGATACGAGAATTTACTTCCAACTATCAAAAATTTAAAAAATATAAAATTGAAATAGTAGGCCTTGAGAAGACATGGATTAATAAATGAAAAATTTATACAATTAGATTCCTAATTATTGTAATTTCTAATAATTAAAATAAAAACAAAACCGATAATAGTAACTATCATAAAACATGCTCGATATGTTCCCCTCTACACTCCACACATTTTCTACATTTTCATATCATGTAATACATTGCAGAAGAGGTGTTAAAATCCACTATTCGATAATGTAAAAATCCAATGTAAAAATCCAAATAGCGTCCAAAAACAAAAGTTAGAAATGTATTAAATTTTGTAAGTAAAAACAGATAAATTAGCAAGGGTTTAAATTTTTGATAGTTCTCGTATCATGTGATACATCGCTGAAAAGGTAATAAAAAATACTATTCGATAATGTAAAAATCCAAAATGGCGTATTTCAAAACCAAATGACTAGATAAATTTTGGTACTTTTTTAAAATTGTCTTTTAAAAGTGTCATAATAATGTACAAATCAAAATGTTGTCAGACTTCAAATAAAAGAGCTACATAGGGTTGTAGAAAATGCACAATTTTTGTTTTCTTCAATTATTTCAAAAACAAAAAAAGTTACTTCAAATCTGACTTTACCATGATGATAGCCATAAAATTCTCTAAAACTTTCCCCATTTAACCGACATTCTATCTTCAATATTAACGAATATAGCAATACATGCATGCTGAATCTCGGACACACTGTATATCTATCTATCTAGCATTATCTCAACGCTAATTTTTATTAGTTTTCTATCGTGTATCTCCTAAAGATAATTCAATTAATTTATAAGGCTTGTTAGGATACATATCAAGAAATTTTACAAAGAAAAGTTATATAAAATTGAATTAGTTTTTAAATCATAACATGGATCGTTATTCAGATATTGAAAAATATTGAACGAATACCACACCAAACTCGCGCGCGTGTGTGTGTGTGTGTATGAGTCTGTGTCTGTGTATGTGTCTCTGTGTGTATGTGTGTATGCGTGTGTGTGTGTGTGTGTGTGTGTGCATGGATGCGTGTGTGCGCATGTGAGTGTTATTATTATTATTACTATTATTATTTATTTTATATCAATTGTATGTACCTACATTTATACTTAACATGTCATTTTGTTTAAATAAATACTACTTACAAAAAAATTTTTTTTTAGAAATTAAAATGAGTTCATCTATGTTACAAAATACGTTATTTGTATACCACTTGTTTTGAAATAATGTGGCCTAAGCTCCACCCGTATTCATTGATTATTCTCGTTTTAACGTAACTTACGAATATGTTGTTTCGAAGAAAGATTGTGATTACCTTATACCATTGAGTATATATATATATATATATATATATATATATATATATATATATATATATATATATATATATATATGTACTCAATGCTTATACATTGTACTTTTTCTAATGTAATTAAGTACCTAGTTTGCAAGTTCATATTTTTCAAAGCTTCCAGGTATACTGCAATGTAGGTATATCTTCCTTTGTGTAATTTTGTTCCATACCTCATCTGTTTTTTGACAAGTCAAAGCTATATGCTATATGTTACTATTACTGATGGGCAGAAGGGACAATGGTTTGAATCTCTTAATCCCGCTTTGTCTAAGAATATTAGGTCCACTAGTCTGTCTTTTGCTAGGGGCCATTCTATTTCTCCGTCGGTACTGAACGTCAATTTGTTATAAAAAGTTTTCCAATGAATTTCTCTATCAGATCATTTTCGTTTTTGTTTTGTTGTAATACCATATATAATTGCGGTTACTTTTTTTAATATTGCTTTTAATTCTTTTCGTTTGACCGCAGTTTTGTTATCACTTAAATTTATAAAGTTTAATCATAATTGCTCTGCTATATTTTTGTTTTGTAAGGCATCATTGTAATTTATTATTACACAATGGTTTACTTAGTATGTGTGAAGTCTTTTATATTGTTGTTTTAATTTTTCCAATAGTTCTGCATTAGTTATCCATTTACTATCGTTCATAAAATCTGAGATAGTATAGCAATTTAACTTTACCCAGATGCTTGCGAATAAAGGGGGTTTATGCTGTTTAATTAGCGTAGGTTTCGTAGTAGGAATGCTTTTTATATCTTGTAAACCTCTTGGAAAATTGTCAATTCTGATTCGATTTTAAGCATTGCATCTTTAATGACTTTCTACACATGGACAGAAAAGGTTCTATGGCTAAAGAATACAGGAAACCGGATAGAGGGCACCTCTAACGTATGCATTTTTGAACGACAATTTCACTTGTGAATAGGTTATTAACTGTAACTTGACATATGGCTCCTTTGTATAACGTTTGAATGGCGCTGATAAAAAATTGCCAAAATTAAAATGTTTTAATACGTAGAATTGGTAATCGTGGTTGATACTATCAAACGCTGCCTTTTGATCCAGATTTAGAATAGCGATTGGGAGATTTTTTTTATTTGCCTTGAATTTGGTGTCTTTGTAAAGATGAAGAGTATCATAGATCGTTCTATCAGGAATATTGTAGTTTTGATCAGGGTCGATGATAGTACTGATTACTGCAGAAAATCTAATTGACAAGGATTTTTCTAAAAACTTATAATCAGTTGTGGAAATTGACACGGACTTCCAACTATACGGAGTGTATTTTAAAATCACCGACAAACGAAAACTGGAGATTCTATGATTCGAAATAAGACAAAAATGATCATAAACGCTTTTCCGAAAATTCTTTCTAACCGAGATACAGGTTGATTAAAAAATACTTTTTTTAAGATTCCTCAAAAACTACGAAAGATATTACACTGAGATTTGGTACACCTAAATGCCTAATTAAATACAATTAGTCAGGTGAGTTTGAGTCAACTGACTCCATCCAGTGGCGTAGAATATTTTAAGTTAATCAGTTTAAGTAAAAAAAAACGCACGCCCCTGGTTTTTTGAAGAAATATTTTTTTGATAGATTCAACATTTAATTCTGCAAATAAAATCATACTTAGTATTTTTTCGATTCGGCACCCTGTTTTTGAAATATTTTTCATTAACATAAACGACCACATTATTCAATAAAAATCAAAATTTGTTTCATTTTACAAAAAAAAATAACGCAGTTAACCATTAGGTACATTATTAAAGAGATATTGAAGGAATCAAAAACAAAATAATAATAATTTTTAAACATATTGTTCAAAATGTCATCCTTCCTTTTGAATGCAAGCTTGTATTCTTCTTAGCAAATGAAATCTAACACGCTGAAAAATTTGTGGCATAGCCCTAATCTCATCCCATGCCATCTGTATGCGATTCCAAAGTTACTCTCGATCATCAATTTGAACAGAATAGACACGAGTTTTCAGATACCCCCACACAAAAAATCCAATGGGTTTAAATCTGGCGATCGTGCCGGCTACGGTACTTCACTTCCTCGTCCAATCCAGCGTCCAGGGAACCATGCATTTAAAAATTCTCTGACGTTTCGTGTAGAATGTGGTGGTGCACCATCATGCATGAAATACATGTTCATTCTAACATCTAAGGATACGTCGTCAAACAATTCTGTTAAATCTTCTCTCAAAAAATTTAAATAGAATTCGCCAGTAAGCCTTTGAGGAAAACGGATAGGTGCAATTTGGTGATCGTCTAGTATACCTATCCAAATATTTTCGCTAAATCTATGTTGGTGAGCCGTAACTACAGTTGGAAGCTGATTTTCATCTAACCATTTGTGGGAATTATGCAAGTTTATTATTCCATTTCGGGAAAAAATACACTCATCAGTGGTCAATAAGTTTCTAACAAATTGTACATCTTCAGCATTTTTATTTAAAAACCATTCGCAAAAATTCATTCGACGAGGATGGTCAGCAAGCAATAATGCATGCACTTTTTGTAGGTGAAAGGGATGTAAATTTTTTTCTCGTAAAACTTTTCAAAACTTGTTATGCGACACACCAAATTCTAAACCTAACTCACGCGTACTTATTGATGAATTTTCATAAACTTTATCTAAAATTTGTTCCTCAATTTTAACTGGTACACGAGCATTTCGTCCGGAATTTTTCTTTCCTTTTAAACTTCCATACTCTAAGTTACGATGAACGATTCTAAACGTAGTATGATGTGGATGTCTTCTATTTGGAAATATTTGTTCATAAAGTCGAGCAGCTGCACTAGCATTGCAATTAGTATTACCATAACATAAATGCATATCGACCAGGTCTCGTTTGGAATAATTCATTTTTTCACAGTAATTAGACACAAGCAATGAAATACAAAACACGCGTAAATGCAACTATTTTATCAAACATAAGATACGTAACTGTCTAATGCAAAGCAATCTCTGATTTATTTAATTTGGTTATTACTGAATAATGTAGTCGTTTATGTTAATGCAAAATATTTCAAAAACGGGTGCCGAATCGAAAAAATACTAAGTATGATTTTATTTGCAGAATTAAATGTTGAATTTAAGAAAAAAATATTTCTTCAAAAAAAGCAGGGACGTGCGTTTTTTTTAAGTTAAAGTGATTAACGCCACTGGATGGAGCTAGTTGACTCAAAACTCACCTGATTAATTGTACTTAATTAGACATTTAGGTGTACCAAATCTCAGAGCAATATCTTTTGTAGTTTTTGAGGAATCTTAAAAAAATTATTTTTTAATCAACGTGTATCTCGGTTAGGAAGCATTTTCGGAAAAGCGTTTATGATAATTTTTGTCTTATTTTGAATCATAGAATCTCCAGTTTTCGTTTGTCGCTGGTTTTAAAATACACCCTGTATAGTGTTGTCTAATCTCCTTCTTCTCGAAGAAGACTAATTACTGCCTTTGCTATTGATCTCAACATTTTCACGTCTTTTAGACATTTAGTTGGCACCTCATGATAGAAGGGACCAATTTTATTCCAGACTGTGATATAAAACTTTACCGTTAAGCCGTATAGATCCGGTACACTTCATTTGCTTAGTGACAATAAAGCCATTTGAAAGTCGTTTAACCGTAGTGGGTTTTCAAATAATATCTTGCGTGTGTTCCACAATTGTTTTGGTTTGCTAAATGATAGAGATGCTGTATCTATCTTGTTGTGTGTTCTTTCATATTTATTTTTGTAGCGATTCCTTATTATTCAACATAATTTTGTGTCGTACCAAATTTTTTTCAGATTTTCTATTATACCAATCTTGTGCATCGTTCCTTATTTTCGCTGTATTTGATGCCAAACTATGGTGCACGCTTTGGTTGCTATTGATTGATTGAATTTGGCTTTGGAAATGCTTCAGTTCAAAAAGTTCCATATGTATTTTGTTCAGTGAATAAACATATGATATACTTTAGATGTATTTTCAGTTTTTCCCAATAAAGTAGAATACCACCTTCTGTTCTTCTTTTTAAAATTTCTGCATCTAGGTATGTATTTATTACCTACATCGATAAAATTTTGATCATCTAGTAAAAAGTCGTTAAATTTCCAGTAAGCCGTGTGATTTTAGACGTTTTCTTTAATTTTAAAAGAACTTGCAACTGTCAAATGATCAGAAAAGGACAATTTTAAAGATATGTTTGACTCGTGATCAATCAGGTTGCGAGAAATGAATATTCGGTCTAACCTGGAAGCTGATTGCGCCGTATAATACGTGAAACCCTCTTTCTTGTTAAACATTTTCCAAAGATCCGCTAATAAAAAAGTACCTATTATTTCCTGTAGTGCTTTCCTTAACGCTGGATATCTCTCGATTGATTGATAACGGATGATACTAAGCGTAAATTATTCCTTTTTAATTCCCTTCAATCATGTCATGAGGTACACGGCCTCGTTAGTAAATGGGCCTGGGCCCATGGGTTTTGGGACGCGAGAAACAGATTAGATTTTAAGGCGGGAAATAGAAAAAAGTGCACGCGGTCAGCTGAACCTCAACTACTATTTTATAATATGCAAAACGTGTCATTATAAACTTAGTTGTGGGAGCGCTTCATTCTATTAGTCCATTCCATTGAACTCGACATATGAAATGGAATGCGCGCTCTACGTTTGTTTATGAGAGACGATTTGAAGCCACCGTCTTAGAAAGAGGCACATAGTACTGTGTGTATTTATTTGCTTGTCTTACACAAGTACGCTTATGAAGTTTAGTGTTGTTATTTAATTTTTTCTATACCAATTGTTAAAGTGTGCTTTGAACAACCCAAATCAATAGATTAAGTTTCACTTTAACCGCAAGGGTAGATAAAGTTGAACTTTAACAGCAAGGGTAGATAAAGTATTTTAATTTTTATTTATATAAATATGCAACTTATTTTTCATTTTTAGTTGCCTTAATAATAATTTCAATATTGCAATTTACATTTCCAGAAATATCAAATTTTGGAACAGAGCCTGTGTCATGTGAAAAACGTACAGATGACGTAGAGTTACATGAACTTTCTATTCCACAGAGTAGGTATTTTCTTTGATACATCAATAATTTGCTATAGAAAAAAATAGAATGTTACATACGACAATAAAATAAAATCGACTCGTGAAAATTAACATTTTTCACTCATTCATCAGATTGCATTTTATCGTCTTGTATAAGAAATAACTATTTTTTCGCTTTTTAAGTAATTGTAAAGTTTGTTTTACGTTAATAATTATGCTTAATTCAGCCAAAATGCCCATGTACTGTTCTGTACGTCTATTTCTCCATAGAATGATACAGAAAAAATTTTTTCACAACCCTTACTTGTTTTTGATAGCGTAATTTTTCTTTATAAGCTTATTCACACCCAAATTGACTGTCCTAACCTATTATCGCTAATTTACTTCAAAATTCCTATATATTTGTATAACCGGATGGTGAATGGTCGTACGCACTATAGGAAATCCAATGGGAAATTGTAACGAATCTTTTACGTTCTTCGTTCATTTAGTTGTAAATAAAAAAAAAGAGTTTTTGATTATTAATGATTTATAAGTATGTGGTAGGCAACTTAATTTGCATATTTGATGTAACTTAAGTTGCATATTTTCTTAAGGGTTTATACTTCATATCGTGGAATTATTTTCTCACATATTTCTCGCGCATAGCTACATCACCTGATACCGTGAGCGTCCTTTTTAGCATTGCTTGATGTACGTTTTTTTAAGTAAGAAGCCATTTTTGGTTTCCACCTAAATTTTGTGTAAAGTGTCATTGATTTAATGGTAAGACACAGTTAACTCGTATTATATTAAAATCTGAAACATTTGCTTTTTGCAGGCACTTTAGTGAATACTTTATTGTATCCTCGGTTTAGTTATTCCGAGCGTAATAAAAAAAAATAACTTGGCGTCCGAGATAACTTTTATTATTGTTACACTGAAGTTACTTTATTGATGTTAGGTGGGAATATCTAAGCAGAAATTTATTGGTAATTAAGCAAATCAAAAAGCATGAACCTGGCCTGATTTAATCTACCTACTGAGTCAACGGCATTATCTTTTATTGAGTGGTTGGTGTCTTTAGTTATTTTAACGATTTGTATTGAGAACGCTTTAAAACATTTATTTACCCCATTATTATAAAATCATAAACTCTCGAATTCTTGCTTCCCTAATTATGTTAGATACAAACTCTACAGGAACTTTTCTTTAAAGAATTAAATTCTCTATCAGATGAAACTATTAAAAATATTGTACACTTTACGCTAATTGCAAAAATTTTGTACCTTTTTAAACATCAAACCATCTAAATAAGTTCCTGTAGAATTTACGTTGCGAATGCGCGCCTCGAAAATGTCTTTAGCTTTTGCTTGGATGCTGCCGCGTCACATGCTAACCGCGGGCCTGACGAGGCATACATGGCGGAACATTTAAAAGTATGATACGTTTTGCAGGTAGTATTAGTTTTCGTGCAGGTATGAGGATTTCATTGACATTTATACCACCATGAATTTCAATAAACGTATTCACTAAATCTATTGACGTTAAATACAAGCATATGCGACTATTGCTCATCCTTGAAGCAAAAATTCTATTTTCTGGGCCGATAGCTTTACCAGCAGATATAACGTAGTCTTTCACCGCCAAAACAGACATTATAGATAATTATTTTTTAAATTAAAAGGCAGAATATACATTTAAAACATATAATTGTGATCGTAAATACACATAGAATGTGGGATGTCAAACGATATAATCAAAATCACATTTATGTCAAAATAAATGTGAAATAATACCGTATATCTGTTTCATATGAGTAATACTCTTATTATTATTAAGATTTTAACACTAATTAAAGCGTATTTTCGCTAAACGGTAGCTTTTGCTTGCTACTGTACGTATCACTATACTTATAACACGAACGAACAAGTTTGTGTGATTGTGTGAGTCTGTGTGTGTGCGTTTGAGTGTGTGTGCGTGTGAACGGGCGTGCGTGTGTGTTTTTATTTTACTTTAACATCTTTATTTCATCATGCTCTATTACAATAAGTAGTACGGCAGATATGTGAAATATTTGATAGAATTGCGCCTGATGGTAGAAACATGAAATTTGGTGCACACTTTGAATACATATTTATGAAGATTTTAAGCTATAGTGCCATCGTAGATTTTACCTGTGACAAAAATGGCAGTCATTTTTCAAAATGGCCGCTCGCGTATTATTTTGACATGATACTTTTTCACATATTTAATGTAAATGTTTTTTACAAACTATGTATACTATGTGTTATTTACTAGATATTTTTGAAATAAGTAGGCTTAGCAAAGTTGTTGGATAATGCAACAAAAAGATAAATACTACTAAAGTTTGACTTTATATTTCTATTTCAGGTGTCATCGTTGCAGCTTTTGGTAGTGTAGTGTAACGATGGCAAAACGGTACAAACTAGTGGACCCCCTAAAACCTGAGACATCAACACCATGCCCAGACATAGATTAGAGTAAGTATGCTCTGTGCCAAGAAGTAACATCATAAGTGCTGCAGTGTCCAGCTGAGTCCAGGCGCAACACTCAGGGAGCAGGCTACAAGACACTTTTTCATCTCCTTAAGGGTTTCAATGCGATTGGTTGTCTGCCAAGAACAGTCAATCTTTCAAAGTTAGATGATGGTGATGGAATCGGGGCAACATTGCAGAAGCACAAAGCCAAGTTGCACGACTCATGTAGACTTCAATACAACCCAACTAAATTGCAACGCGCAGACAAAGGGATAAGACCAGTAGAGATGTAGATGACGCGAGCCGTAATAAGAAATTCACTCGCCACAAGGAGCATACAAATACTTCCACGGAAATGTGTTTTTTCTGCGACAAGCCTGGAACAGATGTAAGGTCCTTGTGCAAAGCATCAACATTTGGGGTGGATGTTCGTGTCAGACAATGTGCGATGAAACTATAAGACAAACCACTCCTTGCAAAGTTGAGCGCTGGGGACCTAATAGCACAAGATACCCAGTCCCATTTGAAATGTCTGGTTTCATTATACAATACAGCAAGAGAAACCAAAATATCTGACGAGTCATCTGTGGATGCAATGAATCATGGCATAGCATCTGCTGAACTGGTATCCTATATTGAAGATACCCGCGTGGATGATACAGTTGCACCCATCTTCAAACTGATAGACCTGAGTAATTTATATACACAGATGGAAACAACTTGGAACTGACGTAGTAGGAAGTATCCACTCGCCCAAACTGAAGGACAGGCTACTCGCTTACTTTCCAGACATGGAAACTCATAAACAAGGTCGAGATGTGGTCCTCGTGTCGAAGGAAGATATTGGGATTGCAGTGATTAAAGCATGTGTGCATGATGCAGACAACGATGCTGTTCATCTTGCTAAGGCTGCTAACATAGTACGGAGAGACATCTTTAAAATGACAAACAAGTTTTGTGGTTCATTTGAAAAGAATTGTCCGGAAGATTCTGTGCCAAGTTCCCTCTTCTCATTGGTTGCTATAGTGTTGAATGGACCAAACATTAAAGCACAGTCAAGTTCTTCAAAAATGCCTCAACCAGTTGTCACCATTGCGCAACTACTGATCTACAAGTGTTTGAAACGTGGCCAGGAGAATGTTACTAACAATACAGTTAGGCACAACCGAGAACGAGAAACATCTGTTCCCGTATACTTAGATGTGATGTTCCATACGAAAACTCGTAAGAGGGAACTTGTGGATACTATGTACGAACTTGGATTGAGCATTCCTTATGACCGTGTGTTGGAAATTTCAACAGAGCTAGGCAATACCATCTGTGATCATTACACTTTTGAAAATGCTGTCAACAGCTGTAGTTGACAATATTGACCACAACCCCAGCTCTGCTAGTGCACAAGACTCATTCCATGGTACTGGGATATCCCTGTTTCAGCATCCTAATATTAACTTCCGTGGAACTGATAGGTCTGTGATCACGTACAGTGTTTCGGATACCAAGGGTACAAGGAAACGCCTTCCTGAATTTTATACCACGTGCAGTCACTCCAGTTTCTGTTGCTAAGCAGGATCAACCTGTACCGAAACAAGATGGTTCAAACAAAGCAAGACTGTAAACTCATGCCACATGCTATGCAGAATGAATATAGGTAAGCATTAATTGTTTAGTGCACTATTTGATACAAAAATCTTTATTATCGGTAATAATCAATGCGCTTGGTACATTATATGATAATTATTTCTCATTTTCTGTTATTCATAGGCGGCCGGAGAACCTGAGAATTGTGTTGGTCAGTGACACTCTTTCTGGAAATGATATGATTTCCTGGGCAGCATATCATTCTACCCATCACCAAGAATTACCACCCAATGAAAATGATTTGGCACTTATTTGCTTATTACCTCTCTTTGTAGTGAAGACTGAAGTTCAAGTACTGAATCCTGGCCAGGTACCAGTTATCACTCACGACCAGCCAATATACGCACTAGCGAAACAAATACAGTAGGATTTGGCCAGTTACTCATGGATAAAAGCAGCTTGTGGTGATGTTTGGCGGGCTCCACATAGAGATGTCAGATCTAAAGACACTAGGAGATCTTCTGGATGGCTGTGGATGGACAGGCGCACTAATTGAAGCTAGGGTTATATCACACCTGAAAAAGCCGATTCCTTACTAAAAGCATCCCATGTGACACGTACCAGACGGGCTCATCAGGTGACAGTAAGTAGCCTATATATACTTCTCCACAAGGCCTACACCATTGTCAAATATGGGCGATCTAAGAACTGGAAGAAAGTCTCACCTTTTAAGTTGCTTTGGAGACCTACTTCCTGTAAAATGTAATACCTTGTATCCCACAGTTTAGCTCATCATCCTTGATGGAGCAGCTATTATCAACATGCTTCAACCTCGAGCTTCAAAGACATTCCAGAATTATGCCATAGATGTTTTTGTGCCAAATATCACACAAAAACTTCAGAATGTAATCAGATTATACCTCATATGGAACGTTTACAAACCTGATAGCTTGAACGGTGATGCTCGAAGCAAGAAAGGGAAGGGAGTTCGAAAACGTGTCGAGGCAATGACTCCTGTTCCTCAGGCGGGTCATTAGTCCCAGATGATGATCACGACTCCAGAACTGTCATGTCCAAGTGAATGAGGTTGGAACAAGAAGGCTGAGGGTGGCTGGGAAGTATACTGGACTACCCTACCAGAGGCCACACAAGCATGTAGAGAGCTCATTAGGTGTGGTTGCAAGAAAGGTTGTAGGGGACAGCGCAAGTGCCAAAAGGTGTCTTTGCGGTGTACTGCTCTGTGTCTGTGTGGAAGACTCTGCTCTGACTGATATGACAAGTTCTGGTTGTTTCAATATTCATTATATACCCTGTCAATTATGTTATGTTTATGGCTCTATAAAAGTTTTACCATAAAAACAAGCTTTTCTGTATAAGATATTTTACCATATGATACCAATTAGTACTGACAAATATAAAATACTACTGTTTTCAACTCCATAAAAATATTATTTTGGGCATTAAAATAGTATGTGAGCGGCCATTTTGAAAAATGACTGCCATTTCTGTCACAGGTTAAATCTGCTATGGCCCTATAGTTTAGAACATTCATAAATATGTATTCTCAGTGTGCACCAATTTGCATGCTTCTATCATCAATGGTACAATTGTTTCACATATCTACAGTACTAAAAGTAATAAATAATAATACATGCATTACATTACTTAAGTTAAGATTACAATAATTACATATTACATGTTTGACAACATTTGTATAAAATAACTATTTAAACATATTTAAATTGGTAATAAACTTACAAACCACTGTATTGTGGAAAAAGTTAGTTACCTAACAAGATTGTTGTATTTAAAGCATTATTAATATTCTAATTTTACACAATAGTACCCATAAATCACAACCTAAACATATTACAGTTTACTATTAATTTGACACAACTATAAAATGATAAATATTAAATACATTAGTAAATTAGCACAATACAAAATTATAGTATTTCTAGTTCTACATAATTAAATAGTTGTTAACGTAAACTTTCTTTTTGTTTTTTTTTTTTATTATATTACAAACCAATCAAAGTTGATTGCCTTAACGAACTTGTAAAAGGCCCTTGAGCCAATCACCCCGTTTCACTATAATACTATTTTTTTAAGTTTCTCTTGCAGTAGATAGTTTCAAGCATTCAAGTAATATGTGCTCTACTGTTTGAATGGTACTACGACATACCTAATTTGGGCTATTAATTAGGTTAAATCTATATAAATAAGATTTTAATTTACCATGCCCACTTAGTATTGTTGCTAATTTTAGATTTATTGGTAGTTGAAGTCTTTTGGTTGCATTAGATAGAAAATGTTTAGTTAGTACACCCTTAACACTCCTATCCCATTGATTGTGCCATTTTATGCTGTTATGGAAAATGATTTTATTTAATATTGTTGATTTAGGTACCTAACATTTTTCTGGGAGCTGTATTTCTTATTTGGCGAGCAAGTCAGCCCTTTCGCTACCTTCTATTCCAGAATGTGATTCTACCCACTCAAAATAGATTTCCCATCCACTATTTTGCACGATTTTAATCATCTTGATTTGCTCTATTATATTGTTATGGTTCCAAATATTTTTTTTAACTATCTAAAGTAATCAGGCTATCAGCATATATAGTTACTACTGTTCCGGTTTTCTTCTCTTAAATTTTCAATTTTATCAATATGTTCAAAACTCTTATATATAGCTAATGCTTCTCCTTGATCATTTGAACAATAATTGTTTGACCGATATTTAAATTCTTCTTGAGGTGAGTTGTTCTTATAAATTACCACTCCTAATCTACCGCTGTTATTAATTTTACTGTCATCAGTAATAATTTGAAAATCTGTTATATCTGTCGAAGCATACATTTTTATTTCCGGAATATCTACCGGGTGTTGCCATTTACTAAAAGGAGTTGGAGTATCAGATTGATCCATTTCGCAATTTGGGAATTTAGTAAATTTATATAAATTTAAAACTTCAATTTTAAAACAATTGAAGTTTGTATGTGTGTGTGTGTGTGCGTGCGTGCGTGTGTCTGTCTGTATGTAAACATGATAGCGGTCAGACCGTTTGGGATGGAGTGACGAAATTTCATATTCAATATTCATAATAATTAAAGTTTAATTAATTGATACTATAAGTGTAATTGTAAATTCCATTTTAAATCCACACAATTTCGTTGTGACTCGTTAAATAAAAAAATAATAGTATGTATAGAGAGAATTAATAGACTTTTCAAATGAAGTGTCACATCACAATTGTTGCCTTTTAATTTTTTTAATATGAGGTCAATATCAGTGACAGGGGGTGACGTTATAAAGCTGCCAAATATGACAAAATGTACGCAACTAAATTTTAAAGTTGATTTGTCCGAGCATTTTTTACAAAACCTTTCCGTTTGCGTTAAAATGAATTTGTACCATACTTTAAGAACACTGTATGTTACATGCTAAATTGAATACCCTTAGACAAAAGGCTACGCATCTGTTTTCTAATTTAAAATACATGTCGAAAGTGTTTTTCCAGAAGTGACATCAACTTTTGATTTTTAAATCAAACACCCTATATATTTTTTCATATTCGGATTGCGCGTAATTTTCTGAATGGTACCAAACAAGTGATATTTGAAATGTAAAAATATTTTTTTAACATTTTGTTTTTTAATCTAGGGTGCCGCAGCGGCCCTAGACATTTTGGCGCTCCGGGCAAAACTTGAATTTAAAGTAAATCGCATGCTCCCATAACATAAAGTCAAGAAAACGTTGAAAAAATTAAATAAAAAAACATTTTATTGAAAACTCGATCATTAGGTAACAGGTATGTAACAGATAAGCAATTTACCACTAAGGTAAAATAAAATAACAAAAATTAAAATGAACTAATGCTTACTAATATCCTATAATATAAATGAATGCTAACTAACCAAAGTATTTAGAATGCCTTTTTTCTAACTTTTCTTTCGGCAAACTCACGAACCAGTGATTTCAAGTCTAATTTGTCACTAATTTGGTGTTCTATAGCTATCATTGCCAATCCATTGAGACGATTTTGCGTCTGCATCGTTCTGAGATAATTTTTTATTATTTTTAGTTTTGAAAAGCTTCTTTCCCCTGAAGCCACAGTGACTGGCAATGAAGTAGGATTCTTAATGCTATACTGAGGTTTGGTGCAAGTTTAAGCGTAGCGATAAACTTGAGGACTTCAACGGGGGTTTCCTTTTTTGTTAATAATGACGAAACAATGCTTATTTCATCGGCCAGTTCCAGGGCGTTAAGATCGCTTGAATTTCCATCAGTTAAAACTACTTCCAAATCTTTGCAATAAGCCAGTAGCTCATTTCTGCGCATGTCTTTTAAACCAAAAATATTATACAAAAAGCTGAAATAATTACTGTGAGTATTTAGCAAATTATATCTGGTTTCCAAGGCATTTATTGCTTGATCTACAGTGTGAAAGAAAAGTTCTATTTTATATTTTTGTTTGAGCCCTCATACAAAACGTTTCGTGTTTTGTTTCTGATACGATGACGTGGTGTGGTGGCTTCGAAATTAGCTTCCACGTCCACCTCTGAAGCAAGCTCGGTTGCTTCTAAAATGATGCTTTCAAAAGCTTCATCTGATCTCAGATTTTCAAAGAAGAGTTTACAGTTGTTAAGCGTATCAATAGCTTGTGATATATCAAAATGTACGGTTTGCAAAAGTTTGCTGATGGGATTAATGCGACTCAAAATTTTGTACCAAATCACAATAGAGCATATAAATTTGAACTGCTTCAAATTATTTAATAATCCGCTAGCCTCGTCTCTAATCATATTATCGATTTCTGGATCTTCATAAATACTGTACAAAGCATCGTAAATTGGTCCAATTTGAAATCGCAGAGCTTTTAATGAGTCTACTCGACTTTCCCATCGCGTATCACTTAATGGTTTTAGGGTATAACTATCAATATATTTAAGTAATATTGCCCAACGAAAAGTTGACGAAGCAAAAATGTATATAACTTTTGAACAATATTGAAGAAGTTTGCAGCCTCAAACGAGGATTTTGCCATATCGTTTACAACCAAGTTTAGCGAATGACTGCTGCATGGAACATAAAATGCTCTGGGGTTTATATTTCTGATTCTTGTTTGTACTCCGATTTTCTCCTCTCATATTGGAACCATTGTCGTACCCTTGACCGCGCATGTTCTCTACTTTAAGCTCATTTTCTCTAGCTCTTCTACTAAAACCTCCGATAATTCCGCAGCTTTTGATCTCTCAATGGGTAGAAAACCCAAAAGTTTTCATTGATTATCACTTGAACTTCAGACTCTGATTCTTCTATGGAAACATATCTTGCCATAAATGTCATCTGTTCGACTTTACTTGCATCGGGAGTACAGTCGAGAATCACAGAATAATACTTGGCCTTTTGAACTTGTTCAATGATGTGGCGCTTTATATTGTCATGCAACAAATCAATTATTTCATTTTGTATAGTTTTTCCTAGATATGTAGCTTTGATTTCTTCTTTATTAAGAACCCTGCGAACGTGTTCCTCCATTTTGGATCAAACTCAGCCAATAACTGAATGAACTTCAAAAGTTTCCATTATTGTGTTCATAGAGTTTATCTGTTGTTCCTCGAAAAGCTAGAGATCTCTCACCTAGCATTCTAACGACTGATATAATGCGTAAAAGAACTTCGGACCAGTGATTTATCTCAGAATCAATGAGCCTCTGAGAAACTGCATCTATTGTTTTACCCATTTTCAACCGTTGCTTTAATTCAAGCGATGATTTTAAACAATCAATATGCGTTTTACCATTTTCATGATGTGCTAAAGAGTCTCCTAAATGCTTCCAGTCTTTAAATCCTCGATGGCCAAGAGCGCTAGTGCTAGATGGGGCAGCAAAAGTCGACATGGAAAACAATACAAGACGTTTTGAAATAAGGAATATACCATCCATTCTCTTAAAACTTGTTCTCCATTTTTAAGTGCTTTCTTGTAATATTTTGGTGAGAATCTTCTATGTTGATCATCATAAGGAAAATCAAAATTATACAAAGGTGCAGCTGGACCACGTTTAACCAAAAAAACTCTATCTGCTTCGCGCATGATTTCGGGCCATAATCCTGGGTCAGAAGAGATAATTGGGACTGTAGTCTCTTCTAAATGTTTTTCTGAGGTCTGCACAACTTGCAGTTTTTTATTTTTGCACGGAACTGCATCACTACTCAACAAACTCGTTTGAGGTGAATTAACTAGCTCAGCAATGCTGACGTTTGCGTCCAAAGGGGGATTCATATCGGGAAAGTCAGTATCCAGGTGCATGTGCTGGGCGTTGTTTAAATGTTGATCGGTAGTGGGAGCGTTGAGACTACCCTCTTTCAAAAAGTTCTGCAGGGCACCTGACTGTTTTTGAAGCTGTGTTTGCTTGTTCAATCTCCGCTTTTTAAATTGGCTTCCAGAGGGTTTTTCTTAGCATCAGACATTTTGGTTTCTGAAACCAATTATCAATCCGTATAACATGTATATTAAAAAAATTAAGCAAACTAACAACATTTTCGTAAAGGAGAGTAAATAGGCTTTGATGTAAATTATAAAAATACAGAGTGTCCCATTAAAGTTTTTTGCGAAATCGGCCTTTGAAAATCGTCAATTTTGTTTCTCCTATTTCAGGTAAATTTTAAAACTTGGCAACACTGTCAAAAAAATTTAAAAAAATGATGAAGTTCTGTGAAAACCGCACATCGATACCATTTATCGTTTTCGAGTTATAAGCAGTTAAAATGTGTCAGTTTATAGATGGACACCCTGTATAATAAATTGGAATTTGGTATACATTTTAGGCAAGGCAACTAAAACTCAATATTAAGAGCAATTTAACCGATGACAATACCCACAGGGTGATGCCCCCCCTTGCTTACTGCAACGCTTCTAACCCCTAATAATTAATGTGCGGTTTTTGAGACACATTTAACAGTATACCTATAGAAAATTAAAATAATAGTAGAAAAACAGCGTAAAATGACCATGTTTTTGAACAGTTTTCAGCATTTATCTCGAAAACGGTACATTTGTCGTAAATAAAACCATAGACATAAAAGTTTCTAAATTGAATGAAGATTGAAAATTTTCCCAAAAAATGTATCACCCTGGGACTACTAATTCTAGTACTACTTGTACGCGATTTTTGAAAATGAAAATTAAAAAACTTACCTTCACAAAAGACAAACGCACTCACACTGGACAATTTGCAATTGCACAAGCACTTTTTTAAAACTTTTTGTACAATAATAAAAAAAAAACTATTTTATTTCGCACCGGCCGAAGTCTAGTAGCAAATAACGCATTGTTTTAAGTCAACTTCCCTTATATATGCAGTTAAAAACTCCTGTGACATCTTGTTTCGGTTGGTTTCAAAATTGGTACAGACTTGTAGATTCCTGTATTGTAAGTGTTGCCAATGCCAGAGCAGGGACCGAAAACTTGTAAATTCTTGAAAAGCGATAGTTGAGTGGTTTGGTCATGATGAATTGAACTCAACTAGATTTTGTCTTAATGCTTAAATACATATATTAAATTTATAATGTGCTTAGAAATAAAATGATGATTGATAAAAGTAATAACTTTTATTTTTTACGTTTTAGTGCATTTTAAAAAGCTTGTAACTTATTTCTTTTATCAATTTATTTCGTTTGTTTATCTCGGTACGTGTCACGTTACAAAACTAACACCTGCACGTTCCTTTTTAGTACTCGAAATCGATAACAAATTCCTATTTATAAAAGGTAAAATTAAATCTGCATCGAAACCGAATTGAAATTAATTCATCCAAAATTATGAAAATAAGGAGTTTAGCGTAATTAAGAACGGTTCTTAAATTTAAAAGTTTGAGGTGAATACACGTAATACCTTTATAATCTGTTTAATTTATGTACGTGTTTTATTACAAAAACATGCATCTGCACTTTTAGAATAAAACATACCTCGTTCTTCCACATCCACGGTTTACCTTACGCTTACGTTAAGATTAAATGCGTTCTCTATAGTTAAATATTTCATTCACTTTTTATTTAATTAGTGACGGATAAAAGCCATTTTAAAGTTGTTTCGATTGCTCGCGAAGCGAGCCTAGGGGCGCCGCTAGACGCCCGACCCCTAACGAAGTTAGGACAAGGAAGGCAACGCCTTCCTTGATGATTTTGGCGCCCCTAGAGCTTTGCGCTCGGGCGGCCGCCCGGATCGCCCTGCCCTGGGTGCCGTGACTACTGGATTTTGTTTTAGCCATCTGTAACGACACAGAAAAATCGAAAAGCAAGTCTGAAGCATTGGCGTAGCTAGGAAGGGGTTGGGGGTTCTGACACCTCCCTGTTTTACGTTAATTCACTACATATTCGCGATGCGCACTTGTGTAACTTTCACTTTTTCAGGCGCAGTTTATTTTTTTGTTGTTTAATTTTTAAACAACATTGTTTAATATAAAGATTTTCGCAGTAAATAATAATAAGAAATAAGATGTAGTATTTATTATTTATTACATTTTATTATATATTATAAATGTTATGTAAAGAACATCTGACGTAGTAGTTAGGTATACACATTTATTTGTTACAGTCTTGACACATTAGTAATATACATGAGCTTTACATAGGTATTTTGACCAAGTACAACATACCATATTAGTTTTACTAGCATTTGAAGAGGAACCAAAATTATATTTTTTACGCTTGGTTGTGGTTGATTGTTCGCTTACTTCGGAATTACTGGTTGAAGAACGTATCTTTATAACCATTTCAATTGCAGGAATACTTCGAGGGAGGCATTTTCTTTCTTGTAATAATGGAGTGATCAAGGAATTACCCAGTTCTTCAAGAAATAGTCGCGGTTTTGTAAGTTTTCCAGCATTCCAGGTTGGAGTTACTTCGCACCACAGAACATAAGCGTTGTAAGCTGAAACGTCCATGATATTGTAAAATATAGCCATTGGCCATCTTTTAATTTGCCGTCTGCATGTGTATGTTATTACTAACTTATCTACAGCACCTTTAGTTTTGTCGTAATCTAAAATCATAAACGGCTTTTTATGATCTTGGTTACACACTCCGTTATCGTGGTGGATGGTGCTCATGCGCGTAACATTTTTATTCCGTTTCGGAATATAGGAAACTATCGACGTGTCCTTGGTAAAGTAAAATTTTGAAGAAAGAACTTCTTTCCTGTTGCAGACCAATGCGTCTGGCAATTCAGGCTTATTTTTGTGAATAGTGTCAAGCATGGTTATTTTTCTTTTCAATAGCATCGGCCCCAGATCGTACGAGGTAAAAAATTATTACACGTTACGCTGTGACCTTTTAGACCATAAGTAAGATCTAGCACAACTCTTTTACCTTGACCTCTCTCTGGAGGTTCACCTTCTTTTTTCCCGAGGTAAACTTGAATGTCATATGCATAAGTAGTTACAGAATCGCATAAAGTCCAAATCTTGACTTCGTATTTAACAGGTTTATTCGCGATGTACTGTCTAAAAGGACAACTGCCTCTAAAAGGAGCCAGTTGCACATCTACTGTTGCATTTTCGTGAATATTGTAAAGATTAGGTTGAATTCATCCCACAAGTCCCGTATGGCAGCTAATTTATCAGTTTGGCGTCGTTGTGGTCGAGTTTTTTTAATCGTCAAAGCGAATTGTTCGTGCAATTACATGAAATCGTTGTAGGGAGATCGTTACTCTGAATATTGGACGACCTACATTTGCATCCCACAGACTGCCTGTTGTCTCTCCATGAGGTTTATACACTCCAGCTAGAAAAAGTAGGTGAAAATATGCTTCTAGTTCAACTAACGTTAGTTCTTGAAAGGTGTCGCCACAAAGTCTTTTGCCTTCCAAATTTGACATTTTCAAAATTAGGTTTACAATTTTGGGTGTGAAATGTAAGAAGTACGCGGATTTTATATTAATTATTCGCGACCTAGCATACGTTGTTGGCCCAGGAATCAACGAAATAATATTTGCTGCTGATAACCTTCCAGATTGATGTGTTTTTCATTCCATACTATATTGCCATCTTTTGAAGTTACGTGATTATCCGTATCAGCTTCATCTGAAATCGTAGCTTCCACTTCATCATTCGATTCGCTATTATACATCTCAGTTTCGGACAAATGGTCTTCTTCTTCAGAAGCATTAGAATCACTATCGGAGACACACAAAAGTTTCTGAAGTTCACTATCCGTAAGCACTCTCTCACTACACATTTTCAATAATAAATTTCAATTGTTAGGTATTTCTTATTAGAATGTAGAATCAAGTTTGATATTTACTACGAGACTAACATACAGATGCTCACTGACTGCATTTATAATCGAAACCGCAGACAAGTCTCAACAGTAATAAACTTGCGCAAATAACGCATGGAATATGCACAATAATGTGGCAATATTATGTAAATTATTTATATTAATGAAAATAAAACAAAACTAATAAAATACATTCGTCTATGATAATAATCTGCTCCTCGTTCTTTTCTAATTTGAACCACAGAAATCACCGGGTCATATAGACCCAAACACAGTGAGTGTAACAAATTCATAAAAAAAAAACTGATTATATTTTCTAATATCAATCTAGGTACACCGTTATTACAGTAATGCAATAAGTCATGTAGTGGCAACGAAATATTTAAATAAATTAACATTAGAAGAACGCGATTGGGTCATATTGACCCGAACACAATAGGAGGGTTAAAAGCGGATTTTCTCTAATGGTACCGAGGTACCACTGAAAAGTATGTTTAGTAAGGAATTAATTTGGTATGTGATTAAAAAATAAAGTATCAAAAATATGTCAATATTTCAAATGTCAATTGTTTGGCATCATCAGAAAATTATGCGCAATTCAAATATGTAAAAATTATTCCATTTAAAAATCAAAATTTATGCCATTTCCAGAAAAACCGGAAGTGAAACAAATATAGGTAGTACAAGCCAAAAGATAACTTTTGATCTGAATATGACATGTACGAAGTTTGAAATTTTTAACTTTAAAAAAAAGAAAAAATGGGATGTACCATGATTCTGTTACACCTAGTATAAATAAGTTCTTATTTTAATAAAAACAAAATTATTTTATTTTTATATTTACACAGTCAAATAAAATTAATTGAAAATTGCATTCATAGATATGTCGCAAAGAAGGTTCATAATTTCTCGTCAATAGTGCTGATAATGCTAACAAAAATTGACAAGCAAAAATGTGATCTAAAGTAGTGTGATAAAAGAAAAAACTTAGAAAACATACAAAAATGCAATAATATTGATAATTTATTAATTACCCCATCACTCAACGCCTGTATATGTTTTGTCTAATTGAAAAGAAAAATTAAAAATACAAATTTTGCTATCCGTGCGTTTTTAATGAAAATTATTTCTTTATTTTTTAACGAATTTATTCCATAGGAAAGCATCAGTTGCTTCTGCCAACTTTAATTTTTATCATGAATCGAGAATTTATTCTATTAGTATTTCCCTAAGTCAGATAAATATAAATAGAAACATTAAATTAGAAAAAAAAACGTTTCTCTAAGTATTTAATCTAACCCAAGTCCATATCTCATGCTTTAGCGCAGGAATTTTTAAAATGTTTGTTTAAAAATCAAATTGATGTACAGCAATGTCTTGCAATATAGTAAGTCAGATAAATATAAATAGAAACATTAAATTAGAAAAAAAAACGTTTCTCTAAGTATTTAATCTAACCCAAGTCCATATCTCATGCTTTAGCGCAGGAATTTTTAAAATGTTTGTTTAAAAAATCAAATTCGATGTACAGCAATGCTCTTGCAATATAGTAGTTGCTTAAAATTTTCCTAGTTAAAGGGTTAAATTGGTTAAAGGTAAATTCATAACTGGCACATACCTCCTTTTTTTATAAGCATCAGGAATTGCAGTTTCACTCAATCGAAAGAAAGACGATTTAAAACTTCGGATTAAGAAGTGTCTATTAAAATGTTTTTCACACAAAACCTCATTCAAAATGTCTTTCTCTTCTAAATCAAATTTCACATTTCCGCTACTTAAAATCCATTTTTCACGTAATTCATTGTTTTTCGTAAATTTAAAAAACATCAAATTTGAATTTTTATGTCGAGTATTTGTACAGTTAATATATACGTTAAGACGAAACCGTACATGTAAGAGCTATTGAACACACAATGTGCATTACATTGTTATATTTTATTTCATTATGTTAATTACTAAAGGAATTAACGTCATACTTAGTTTCGTCTTAGAGAACATCTGCGACATACGTTTCGAACGAAACATCGCAATATAATATGTACCTAATCTCTGTGATTGGATAGCAGTTAGTTCCAAATAAAAGCTGGACGCCAGGTAGATGGCGCCAAGTGTAAATTCAATGCCATCTACTTCAGGGCTGGATAAAATGATACAGAAAAATTAACATGTATTTGTTTCTCTTTTATATTATCACTCAACGTCGAGAGCTATTCTTATAGGAACACCTGGTACAATATTAAAACCACCCACATTGCAATCAAGAAGTACAATAATGCCACATATTTGTTTCCTAATAAATTTGCTCTGGATATTGGCCATATCATAGATACTACTTTTCAAACTCATTTTGAAGAAAATTTAAAGAGAACTTTGATACATATAAAATCAATGTTATGTCAATATATAAAACTGCCCGATAGTAATCCATTGTGCAATATTTGTGGATAAATTTCGAAATGTTTTAATAAATGGATTTGTGAAAACATATGATGGCTTTTCTACTAAGTTGCACAAGAAAAAATTCAAAGGCAAAAAAAGTGTTACATTAGTGTTATTGGTTTTGCAATTTATTTTATGCATTTAGTTTTAAATAGTTTTAAAATGGAACAATGTACACGGGGCGAATACTTATAAAAAATGTGCAGTTAAATAATAAAAATTTTAGATTTTACATTATTTCTTTATTGTAGTTGTACGTTGTTCAATAACTGTTTGATTAATTATTGTAAGATATAAAATTTACTTAGTTTTTCCAGTTTTCTATATACAGTTTTAATTTTACTAGATTTTATCTTAATTGTTATCACCTTTCGGCAGTAATCGTAAATTTTTCTTCCAGTACTCAGAAATTTATATTAAAATAACTGGAGACTTTCATATAGTTTATATTTTTAGCGGTCAGTTCCTACTAAACGCATGAGGGCGCAACTGTTCTTGGCACAATTTTTTTCAATGCTCAAGGATAGGAGTGTCCTGAATTACCATAATACGGTGTTTGGTAAAGTAAGTATCCGCCAATCATAACAAATATGAGCATGTGTTTACCTACACCAAGAAAAGAAATTTTCAGTTTCATCAAGTGGAACCATAGATGTGTTCTTCACATGCTCTGTCTCTCGTACATTGATAGTTTGGTTCTTTATCACTATTGGCGCTATCGAACATAGGCGGCGCGCTTTTAACTGTAACAAAATATATACCATAACCGAGAAAAATAATTATGTAACAATGATCATTTATTAAAATTGAAATACACAAAGAAATATATTTAAAGAAATTATAGTATTTACAGAAGCAGGATTAGGTAAATTCGATGAAACATCTTCGGAGTTTGCTATTTCTTCTTCATCACATAAAGACTGCAGATTATTGCCACCTTCAACACTAGGTGGTGTAACATTAGCATCAAATGCAGAGGTAGTTTCAATTACTGTAAAACATACAATATAAGTTAAAGTTAAAATTGCCTACAAAAGCAATTTAAAACTTTTGAAATCTGTTATATAGCAGTTAATGACTTTCTATACTTATTTGTAAAATTTATTACCAAATTTAAAGCACTTTGTTTATGAAAGCTAGAATAAAGTATTAGAATTGTATACAAATGATACATATACTATGGTATTAGCTATATAGAAATTATAGTTGAAAATGTGTAATTATTTCTGTGGTTCTAAGAAATTAAAGTTTACATTCATTTATTTACTATATATAGTATATATAAAAAATAAATCAATAGTACTCACCTCTAGATCCTTTGGAAATTTATGAATAAGGTTTGCATACTTTTGTTTTATTATTGCAAATTTGTACAAAATATACATGACCTATTTTTATATAATAGTATTACTGTAATATATACATAAATGACAAAATATAAACGTGAATGGTAAATTTTTTGAGTCATTCTGTTATTCCTATTTGGTTGCCAGGGAAATAAATAAATCAAGCTACTAATGCCATTACGAAGGGGGCGGGATTGGATAATACGGAATTTGTAAGTATGCACGGCATGAGAGAAACATTATAAATCCCCATTTGGGTTTCATGATGGCCTTATTATAAGTGTAAAAATAGAAAATAATTATTTTCGTAAGTTGTGCGCTGATCAGACATTTCTTGGTGCAAGGCCCTTCTTTTTTAACGCAGAGGGATAAAATATGAGGCTGAACACAAAAATTGTGCGAATGCACATGTTTTGCGAACAACATTTTTTGTAGTCATTTACATAAAATTAGGAATTTTGAAATATTTCTTGACAAATGTCAAATTAAATACATAAACAAGAAACTTTATATATTTAGATATATACCACTTTTTTGTTCATGTATTTAAAGTAACGATTACAAAAAAGTACATCTTGAAAATGGATACCCTACAGAAAACTTCAAAAATTCAGAGAGTATCTTTTGACCGAATCTTCAAGCAGGTTCCAATATCTCTACAGAGTGAAAGTCCCGATGACGTTGAACTCAGAAGCAGCTTGCAATTACTTGAGCGGAAGACAGAAGTTAGCAGCAACCTGGACATGCAAATGTTTGATTTATTGTTAACTTCTGAACATACAACTGATGCAATGTCGACTGCATAATCATCAGTAGCCGATAGCTACGTAACAAAACTTTTGAAAGTCAGAATATTAGTAGAAAAACGTCGTAAAGAAAATTCAACAGATGAAGATAGCACCACAACTTCTAAACATTCTGGATGTTGTAGTAATAAAAGTAATCTAAGGTTACCCAAGCTGGAATTTCAGAAATTTGGAGGTGAAATAAAAAATTGGATAACTTGGTCGAATCACTTCAGGATTCACCAAGATGATTCGATGGAATTGGAAGATAAGTACCAATATCTTATTCAGGCCACAATTCCAAAATCCCGTGCCCGATCTTTGGTAGAGAGCTCTCCTGTTTCTTCTAAAAACTACCCGAAAGCAATAGAAAGTCTCAAACAAAGATTTGGAAAAGAAGAATTTTTCATAGAATTTTATATTTGGGAATTGCTTAAATTAATCATTAACAATCTGAATAGTAAAACTAAGTTGACCTACTTATATGACAAAATTTCTTTTCAGCTAAGATCTCTAGAAACGTTAAATGTATACTAAGAAATTTATTCTGGAATGCTATTTCCACTAGTAGAGTCTTGTTTACCTGCAGAACTAATAAGAGTGTGGCAAAGAAATTCAGATTATGACGAAAGTGGCCCTTTAAAGGATAAGTTAAACAAATTTATGAAGTTCCTAGAGAAAGAAGTCAATAGAAAAGAAAAGATAGCTTTGGTCACAGCTGGTTTTGAAACTAACAGATCACAAAAATTGGTTTCGTTCCTAATGACCATGCAGTAGCTTCAGCTTCTGGGTTGCTTAACAAGACTCATAAAATATGCCATTTATGCAACAAAAATTGAAAAGTGAAGGATGTTACTTTATTTGTATACGAGTAGGACATATTGCAAGAAAATGCCGATCATATTTAGTTTGTTCCACTTGCAAAGGAAGACATGTTACCTGGCTGTGCCCAAAAATTGAAAATACAGACAAAAAATCTGTCGAAGAGAATGTAAAACCAGCCGCAGTTAAAATGAATCTAGCAAATAGGACATAGTCCCAAATATTTCTGCAAATTGTGATGGTACATTTTAATAGTGATCATACCTCCCAAAATGTTCGTGTAATTATAGATACTGATTCTGAAAAATCGTACATTACAAAAGCTATGGCAGAAGAAATGCAGTATAAACCAGTAAGAGAAGAAAAGTGATACAACCGCTTTTTCGAGCTACAAATACTGAAGTTTTAGAGTATTCCTGTTACCGCATACGAGTCAGCAATTTGGAAAATACATATGCTTGTAATTTTGAAGTTTTGGACCAGTTGGTAATTTGTAATAACATAAATTCAATAAAACCAGGCCCATGGTTACAAGAACTTCATGAATGAGATATACAAATCACAGATGTTCACGATGGTCCCACTGATCCTTTAATTAGTGCAGACAAAGCAGGAAAGTTACTTACTGGAAAAAGATATGAACTAAAGTATGTTCTAGTTGCATTGCAAACTTTACTATGCTGGACACTAATTGGGAAAACAGTATTACCTGCAGAACAGGGGCGGCTGCTCCATTAGTGCTGCTGAGCAGCAGAACCACCAAATAAATTCTCAATGTATGCATTAAATATTAACCTTTAGCGTTTACTGATTTTTTCATTAAAAATATTAAATTTCCATAATTTCATCGAGTAATGATTGTGGATTTTTCCAAAAGTACAACTCCTGAATTAAAATTGTTTATGTTATGAAAGCTTAGATGAAATTTACCTAATAGTAAAAATAACTAAACACATGTTTGTTGCATAATTTATATTTGTAGAAGCACAAAGCTGAATACAACAATGTAAAATTGTCACGTAATTGTGATGAAATTTACACTGGCCCCAGATTGTTGCTACACAGAGGCATGTGTAAACAAAAATTCAGTAATTGGTGGGGTAAGTGTGAACTTAACAATTATTGAATTTTCAGAGTCATGGTGCGAAATTACGTACGCAAGAGCCAACGAGCCATTCAGTATTCTAAAGAGGATTTAGAAAATGCTGTTCTGGAAATCAAGAATAACAGTATGACACTCCATCATGCTCATTGTCTGTATAACATTCCTAAACCCACCCTCCATACTCATGTTACAGGCAAAAGAGGACAAAAAAGTTCAACCCTGGGCATAAATCTAAGCATTCCTTTTGAAGAGGAGAAAAAGTTGGCTGGTTGTCTGAAGCAATGGAAAAATGGGGCCTGCCTAGGAAGGAGGTTATCCATTCTGTGACAGAACATGTGTCTAGAAATAAAATCACTAATACAGGTTTCAAGAATAATACACCTGGAAAGGAATGGTTTATTGCATTTAAAAAACGCCATGGTTTATCAATAAAAAAACCACAAGCTGTGAAATATGCGTGGAAAAAAATGTGCGACCCCTTTGTGATACATAATTATTTTCAGTTGTTAAAAGATACACTTAGCGAATTAGACCTCTTCGACAAACCAAATTTGATTTGGAATTTAGATGAGACCAGCTTATCGATAGATCCCTCCAAAACCAAAGTAGTCGGTGCTACAGGATAGCCAAGTACAACAGTTACAAGTACTTCCGGACGCGAAAACGTTTCAATATTGTCTGCAGTAAGTGCCAGTGGAGAAAAAGCACCACCGCTTATAATTTTTAAAGGGAAATATATATGGGACCAATGGATCGCTGATGAGGTTGAAGACTGCTTTCCAAACATATCGTATGCTACTACAGCAAACCGGTGGATGGAAAGCTCTGTATTTTTCAACTTTTATGAAAACCATCGGCGATGTTCGACCTGTATTGTTAATTTACGACGGCCACAGCACACACGTTGATGAACGAGTGGTTGATTTAGCTCGATCTAATAACATCACTGTTTTAAAACTCCCCCCTCACAGCAGCCATTTATTGCAGCCCTTAGGTTTTTAAGTCATTAAAAACGGATTGGGATTTAGAAATTACAAAATGGCAAAGACACAACATCGGTCGGAAAATACCGAAAAAGATATTTCTAATCTCGTTGGTAAAACTTGGAAGAATATAAGGACCGAAATAATACTAAGCGGCTTTCGAGAAGCTGGCATATATCCGTACAATGCAGATGTTATACCAAAAGATTTTGATACAAATAGTCTTAAAAGATGAGAGAAGGGTATATACAAATGTAGTTATAAATCATCCTGAAATAGAATATAATCCTGAAACTGCAGCTTTAGAAACTGAAAGTTTTAAAGATATCTTGTTACGAACTGTAAAACAATCTCAAGATTCTGCAGCTGGTCATAAACGAAAGCGAGTTGCTTTAGGGGTAACTCGCTTTCATTTATGGCCAGCACCAGAATCTTGAGATTGTTTTACAGTTCGTAACAAGATATCTTCAAAACTTTCAGTTTCCAAAGCTGCACTTTCAGGATTATATTCTATTTCAGGAGAATTACTTCTGAAATCTTGAAAAGAAGCAGAGGAAGAAGAGCAATTTAATAGTGCCACAAAAGTTCTTTCTGTAAATTCATATGTTCTGGTTTGTTTCAAATTTAGCAAGTCAGTCAAATATTTTATAGGCAAGATAATAGAAAACAACGATGGTGAATGGATTGCACCTTTTCTTAGAAAAACAAAAAGTGATAAATTTATCTGGCCAGCAGTTGAAGATACGTCTTTAATAGATGAAAATGATATAGAATGGCTGCTTCCAGATCCTTAAGTAGATCATTGGGGAAAATTGAGTTTTCCAGTTAAATTTGATAATTATACCATTTCATAATAAGTTTATAACTTTTTCTAAGTTTAATATAAGTATGTTAATATTTGTATTTTTAATGTGTATTTCAGTTTCTTTTTTTGTATAACCCTTTATTAGTTTATAACACCTATATATAAATTTTTTTTAAAAATCTGGCATGTGCATTCTGTGTAAAAAAGTTATGTCGAAATTAACTCTTACCCATCATTTTGCATATATGAAAGTTCAAGTTCTAATCAGTATTTTCTGAAAGCCCAGGGTCTATTTAGTGACATACCCCAAATACAGCTCTTTATATTTACTAGTCTATTAATCATGACAGAACAAAATCAACTATTCAAAAAAGCGTTCACACTTGCCTGACCTTACCTTATCGAATTCTATTTATTCAATTTATACGTTTACATAAATAATTATTAATTACTATATTATTATGAAAGCATGATAACCTTTAAAGTTTGACATTTTTGATATCAATATATTGACGATAATAACAAGATTTAATAGATTAAAAGTCAAAACACCGTATCAGCTGTATGCTACGATGAGTAAAAATAAACATTGTGACGTCACACGCGCTCTGGTTTGTTCGGGAACTTTCAGCGTTCAGCGTTCAAAAATGTATTTTTAATGTAACTTTTGAATTAAAGCGAAAAAAACTAAAAATAGTTGTTATAAAACATATACATGATCTTTCATTATAAAATTTTTTTTTTTCAAAAACCCAATTTCGGAGAAAGTCGTATCTGCAGCCCGTTGCAATAAGATAAATCCGTACACGAAGTAAATCAAGGAAACCCGACGGTGTATGGCAAACGCCCGCGAAACGTCAAGTTTAGCTGCATATTCGACAGCTCAGTAGTCAATCATCAGTGAAAGTCGGTCCATGGTAATGTATGCATCGCGGGCGTTTTAAAATTACAATTACGTGTAAAAATGGACATTATATATATTTTTATTATCGGGTTATTATTATTATTATTACTTTAGACTGGTTGTGGTTCGTGCAGGCCACCTACCTTGAAGTCAGGAGCCACCACTGCTGCAGAAGAAAGATCCACCATGTTATTTACTGCCATATGTTCTTCCATGATAAACAAATATATAGCTATCACCAACTATGGAATTTATATGTCCTTGGAATCACAGAACCTTCTGCAACGAAGTACAAGAAAGAAAGAGAAAAACATGTTATGAATCATTTTTTAGAAACTGTACGAAGTTCATATGCCGTGGTTGGAAGGGCATGCTGATTTACCCAGTAATTTTGAACTATGTCAACGTAGATTAGACAATTTAAAGAGATAATTATTGGCTGAAGGGATTTATGAAGAACGCGAGAAAGTATTTCAAGAATGGCTTCTAGAAGATGTTATAAAAGAAGTACATGATGAAAATAAAGTCAAAGTTTATTATCTTCCCCACCGACACGTAGTTAAAGAGAACAGTGGCACTACTAGAATTCGCCCTGTATTCGATGCCTCTGCACGTACAAGAAAACACCCGTCCCTAAACGAACGCATTGACAAAGGCATTAATTTTTATACAGCTAATCCTGTCAATATTAACAAAGTTCCGCTTATCAAGAATTGCTATGGTAGCCGATATACGCAAAGCCTTCTTGCAGATAAGGGTATGTTCCAGTGATACAGATTTTGTAAGATGGTATGATGAAGGAGGAAAAATTAAAATCTTTCCACACAAACGAGTAGTGTTTGAAGTAACTTGCAGTCCGTTCCTGTTAGGTGCAGTTGTACAACACCACCTAAAGACCGCGTTGGAAAACCAACACAGCGAATCACCGGCTATTGGCAAAAGCAAAAATGGAGTTACGTTGTTGGGAACATACAGTTCTCGAAGACACCAGTTCTGGGACTGTACTGGAACCGCCATTTTGACAAGTTGGAATTAAACTCCGATTGGTTTAAAGAAATAAATTTTCACTGTCACCAACCGCCAAATTTTGAAATGTGCTCATAGACTATATGATCCGATCGGTTATGCGTCAGCTGTGACACTTTACCCAAAGTTGTTGCTTCAACGAGCTAGGGAAGATAAAATTGGCTGGGATACACAGGATCCAGAAGAAATTAGCTCAAAATTTGTGCAGTGGGCTAATGAAATATCAAGTTTAATACATTTAAAAATTCCTAGATGGATTTTGGCGCAGGATAGTCAGAACCTAAGTTTACATATATTTTGCGACGTATATAAATTTTCATATGCATGTGCTATATTTTTGAGGTCAGAATCCAATCACGGGGTGATCGTGCAACTAGTTCAAGCTAAATCTCGAGTTGCCCCGCTAAAAAATCTATCAATACCTCGTCTGGAGCAAGGTTATCAAAAACTAATTTGGATATCATTGAATTTAGAGATATTTCGACCTGGTGGTAGTCTGATTCAACAGTTCTGGCTTGGAACAAAGGAGAGGAACAATGGAAACCTTTCGTTTTTAATAGAATAAAAGTAATTAGAAGTTTGATAAAACAGGAAAACTGGCGTCATATTTCGGAGATCTTAACCCGGCAGATTTACGTTCCAGAGTATGTAAAAAAAAATTAAAGAAAATTTTTAGATTTGTCAGAAAATAAATGTATATCAAAAAGAAAATACAAGTTTTTTCTCTGATCAAAAGTTTAAGTATATTAAGGGTAAAAATACACCGGGTGTAGTCGTAATTGCGACAGGTGTCTTATGATTCATACCTTATCAAGTAGCAAATTAAATTACTATCGTATACTTATTTCACTTATCTGTTAGTGTTAAAGAAAGATGGAGGACTTTCACTATGTCTGTAATACAAATCTCAATAACGTAGGTCGATGATCATATTTTGACCTTTTGTTTATCTTGTCAAATTTAACCTGCAATTTCCGACGCTCAACAGATTATTTCGTTCTTTATTTTTCATACCCACGTGTTTTCATATTATAACAGTTTTTTTCAAAACTATCCGTAACATTTTTGTTGCATTCAAGGCAAGATTGTCTAATTTAATCAATTTTTGAAAATAATCTTCACATAATTTGCAGTTCGTGATGTCTTTAAAGGGTAAATCTCTTAAAAGTCAAACTCAACTTATGTTGATGAACGTATTACAATATTTTTGAAGATTCGCGTGATCGTAAAGGGTCAAATGTACCATTGACTTCTATTATACAGGTTTGTTATTATTTCCATACTTTTCCAGTATGAAATATAATTTATATTTTAGAGAACGGCAGAAGCATGTGGAGTTACTGAAAAAACTGTAACCCGTACCAAAGCACGACTTGCTAAATGCCAAGAAGCAGGTAAATATGTACCAGATTCTCCTCAAAAAATGAGAACAAGACAAAAAAAGCAATCGACTGATGTCAATGATTACATTAAAGATGTAATTAAATGGAAAGTGTGTTACATGCACTCTAAATGTAAGTAATCGAATACCAATTACTTATAGATTCTATAAGAAATCTGATTTTTAGTATTACCTATCACAGTTAAGTCCTTAGTAAAGGAATTGAAAGACATCTTCTCGTTTAGCGTAACAGGTTTGACGAAATTGTTACATTCAATTGGTTTTGATCTCAAAAAGGATGATCCAAGAAGAGGCTTATTTGAACAGGAACATATACTTGCCAGCAGAACGTTTCTAAGAAATTATTTTAAAAACAAAGAAGAGGCTACATACGATCCTGTATTTTTGGATGAAACATGGATATTTAGTAGTCTCTTGAAAAAGTGCATGGCATGACTTGGTGAAGGAAAATGGTAACTTTAAAATAATGATAATCGGTCAATGTGAACTATTTATGATTTTAGTTTTATAGTATTAAGTGCTGGAAATTCTGATGGGTTTATTCCCCATTCATCTTTAGCCTTTTCCACAAAACAGCAACTATCCAATTACCATAATATGAATGATGAAATGTTCAGGAAATGGTTTGAACCACAATTACTACCAAATTTAGAGAAGCCTAGCCTTATATTAGACAACGCATCATACCATTCAACATTAATTGAAAAGATACCAACATATAGCTGGAAGAAAGACCAACTGAATTTTTAAACAAACATAACATAGGTTATTTTCCTGATATGCTAAAAGTGGAGTTATTAGAACTAGCAAAATAAAAAAACATATCGAAAAAATATTTAAATGATCAACTAGCAGAAGAATGGGGGCATAAAGTATTCCGTTTACCACCGTATCACTGTCAGTTTAATGCAATAGAATTGGTATGGGAAAAATGCAAAGAATTTTACAATAAAAATATTGGCAAAAGTGGTTTTTCTAATGAAAATGTAGTAGCACTGTGGGAAAACTCCTTAAAAAGAATCGATGCTAACTATTGGCAAAAATGCATTGCACATGCTGAAAAGCAAATGAAGCAATGGTGGGATGTCCAAAACCAGTTTTGGTGTCCAAGAACCGATCATTATTACCATTAACCAATCTTTGACTGACTGCAGTGATTCCGAAGATACTTCGTAGAAAGATATCTTGCGCGATTAAATTTCTCTACTTCATTTCTTTATAATAGACTTGTTCTATTTAACTTTGTTACACACAGGTTAAATTAAACACATTTATTGTACGTGTAAGAATTATTTAATGTGAATCTATAATGAGATGTGATCAAACATAAAAATTGAGCAAAAATAGTTTTTAAATAAAGTTATTCTATATTTGATGCTATAATTATTACCAACAAGTAGCTTTTGAATAATAAAATTACTTAGAATCATATTTCTCACCAAATACAGATGTAAAATACTTTCAAACTTGCAGTAAAATAAGTTCCATTGATCGGTCAATGTGATCTATTGTATAACCTACAAAACACATGTAATTTTCAATTACTGAGTACTTATACAAATACTTTAAGGAACACTAAAAAAATGCTTATTTACACCATTATTCAAAGTGAATCGCTTAATTTAGTATTTGAAGTTGCGTAAATTATCAGCTGTTCAAACTGCTTACTGACAGACACGAAAGATACAAGGCTAGACCTACGTTTTAAAAATCTTAAACCGTACGTATCTCAGTAATGAATCATAAGACACCTCTCGCAATTACGACTTTAGGTGTCCTGCTTTTTAGTTTTAACAGGTTTATTAAAACATCTTTAGTTTTAATGAAAATTGAGGTGCACAAATAAGTAGTATGAGTAAGTAAAGAATTGGCAAACAGTAAAGACCTAAAGTATGAGTCCATTTTCAGTTTCATTTTTGATACACTTCATTGAAATAGATGTAGGTATCATGGTTTTGTGTGCATATTTATTTGATATCCGAAACACATTTAAAATCCTGCCCCTACGAGTTCTGTAAAGATAGGAGTAATAGTACTCACCAGGCTGAGCTAATAGTGACATACATACAAATGAATATTTCAATTCAATGAATTGTGGGATACTCACAAATTAAACTACCTTATATTAATTACAATTAGTCCCATCAATAGTCGGGCAGTTAAGATATGTTAGATTATGAACGACAATACAGATTGTCAAATTTAAAATTTTAGATAATAATAGAGTGGTAGGCTATAAAAGTAGCAGGAAAAATATACGTGCCAATCCGAAATTGTGGAACACGTACTTTTATTTGCAGGATTAGGCAGCTATAATTCCAAGTACTTACACAGGGTCATGTAAAGGTATTGTGTTAGCTTTCCTTCAAGTTTATATTCAGAGCAATTAATTTTTAGACTGGAGATATGACTAAATTTCCTACTCAATAAAAATTTGGGTAGTGGATATCGTCACACTATTTATTGTAAAAGATTTAATAACATTAAAATATCGCAACTAGATCAATGAATTATATTTTACTAACAGATGACTTGTGAGGTATTAAAACACCTTAATATAAAAAGCTAATCTTGAACAGCATTACTAATAGTGCATTAAAAACATTAAAAGATTTACACCCAACAGCAACCTTATCGAAGTGCATACAAATTAGACAATAAACATAAAGTTGACAATTTTTTTAAAAGACAACTACGGCATTAATTTTAGTCATATATATGTTGTAATTACACAACTATAGATTGCAATTTAATAAAATATATTAAAATAAAATTATTTTTTGGATTCCATGAAATAATTATCACAGTACCTTTTACTATTAATAAAAACATGCAAAAAAAATAGATTGATAAAAATAGAGTATTTTACAATCACGGACGATTAAATAAATACTGTCGTTTTTTAAAAGTTTTTATATTACAGAAAAAAACACAACCATCGGCACTAATTAATTTTAAGGCAAAATGCTCTCAATCATAATGATATTCTCGCATGTTGGTCTTGGTTTCATAAGTAAAATCTTACTAGACAGACCAAATATGCGAGAGCACTACGCTAGTACATTAAGTAATTATAATAATTATAAGCTGCCATAAAGATTTGAAAGTGCAGATAAGAAGAAGTAATAAAAAAGAGGTGTAATATAAGAAATCTCAAACAATCCTGAGCAACAACATGAGGATGGATAGGATTAGTACTATACTGGTCAACAGGAATTTGGCCTGTTTTGTAAAATGTATCTAACATCTTTTCTTTGTCTTCAAACCGATCGTATAACCATTGAGTCAAAGCTTCTGTACCTGCAGGTAATTCTTCACAATTGTATAATCTATAAAAAATGGTAGTCATGCATGGTGCTTTATGACCAAAAACAATTGCCATTAAATCCAAAGGTTCTCCATTTGGATATGCAATTGTTATATCCAAAACCCAGGTTAACTTCTCGCCTCTCTCATTTACTGAAATTGAATCAATGGCAAATTACATTGACATGAATATACTGTACCATTTGTTAGTTTGGAATTATTATTTGCGACCCCCTGAGGTCCAATTGTCTGCATTATAGCTTGTAAGGCACCTACTCTGGGCAAGGATACATTATTTAATAATGGGAGATTATTTTGTGCGGCATATTTTTGTGATATAGCTTTACGCTTACGTAAAAATCCACCTTCAGGAAACAATACTAACCACTTTCGATTTCTTGGGTGATACGACGTCAACAAATGTGACACCAATTCTTTTATAGATTGTTCCCGAACTTCTCTACCCTAAAATAAAACAATATAAAGCATATATATTTCATGCATATATAATTTTTTTTAAGAAGCAACACATTTTCTCTTTGAAGTTAATGGCCAGATAATACTTCTAATTTTTTCTTTAAAATTAAAATATTTGTAATAAATGTAAAACAGAAGTATGTATTGTATACAGTGATGCCTAGTGTAATAAATGTTTGGAGCACTTAGTTAATCAGGCAATTTTAAAAGTTTGTAGCTTTAGATCTAGACAATTCATACTTGATTAACCCACCATGTTCATTATACATGTGATTAACTTAATCTCATGAAATAACAATTGTCATTTTAAGTACACACTTTTTAAATATTCTTCATTATAGTGTGCACCAAAAAAATGTGGCAGACCAAAATATATAAATTTATTTTGTATAATTATAAACTAGCAGATAATAACACTATTTTATAACCCATAGACATATTTCCGCCGTTTGGAAAGTAATATTCTGAGTGCGAAAAACGTAAATTATAGTATATTAAGAAACAAGTTTCATAAGACGCGTTTTTATCGGTATGAGTCCAAGTTTAGAAAACAACCCGCGCAGCGGGGAGTTTTCTAATGGACGAATGCGATAAAGCTATTTTTTCTATTTTGCGTATTTGTGTTGAAAATTTTGAAAAAATGTAAATTCCATTTGTCACCTTATTTCATAATTTTGAATGTAGGTTGGCAACAGTGGTATTTGTTTGTTTGAGTTCGATACAAATATAGGGTATTAAAACTATTATTTGTTACTAATTCACTTCAAACTACCTTATAAATATGTGCTCAATAGAAGTTGTATACTATATACATTATAATCGGAATAAAATTACACTATACTATACAAACTTAATAATTTACACTCAAGTGAAGTTAACAAGGGCAATTGTGGGTTATATTTTACGCAAAAGATGTAATCGGCTTAATCTGAAAGCATATTGACGCTTTATCTTGAAACAATAAAAAAGAGAAATCGTCCATATTCGGTTTTGGTCATAATTCAATACAAAGGATATATACACATTTCAGATCAGAATAGGTTATGTTACATATACGTTTACATACATCAATAAAGAACTTCATTAGTTTAAATGCCAACATCAAGAAAAAAAATGTTAGGTTACTAAAGTTTAAAGTCAAACATTAAAACACCCGTTTGAGTGTCATAATGTACATATTAAACACGCAAAATAGAAAAAGATATTTATGACCTGCCTTCCAGCAAAACTCGCCTATTTTACTATTTGAAATTGTTATTAAATTACAAGATTTTAAATGATTGACAAATTTATGCCAGGTATTTTTATAGGTTATCTGAAATAAAACAAACACAAGCTCAATTCACAAAATTCTAATCAGTGCGTGAAAAACTGCAAAAACACCGTTTAAAAAATTGACAAATTTCTGCCAAAGAGAATTTCAATTATTTTATACAATTAAGCACCAGACAAATTATAGGAAGATAATTTACGCATGCGCGACAAGATTTTTAATAATTAAAGCTGTAGTCAAAAGTTAAAAAAACAAAAAAACAAATGACAAATCTTGTAACTTACAAGTTTAGTACATTTTGGATAAAAAAAAGTTAAAAAAACTTGTGGCGCATACGCAAATTATTTGGCTATAATTTTACGAATATCTAAGTGCACTTTGACTAAAATTTCTCAATTATTTAAACATCTCGTTTTTCTTCCAGTCTATTATCACAGTATACCATACTATTATGCAACCGCCACCGTAATATGTTCATAAAGGAAATTGGCACTTCTACTTTGTTTCCTTTCTATCGCATTCTTCGTTGAACCATCTATGTTCTTTGATGCTCTCTCCTTTCGTTATTAGTGTCTGATCTGCGGCCTATTTTACGCTTTCTCCAAAAGGATTTGGTCCATTCATATTTGATTTTATCAAATATTTGCCGTTAATTCGAAATTATAACTCAATACCGTACATCTGAAATGTAGTATAAATTCATGCAATCGAACTTGATAACGCATAAATTCTTTGAGAAGCTTTTCGATTGCAACCTTTTATTTTGTCTTTCACGTATTTGGAAGGTTTTCGAATTTCTAAAATAGTAATCGCAAGTAGAATCCTAAATAAAATTGAGTATAAATTGTCACTTTGTATTTAAAGTTAGTGTAGGAAACCATATTTGACATCTCCTAAAGACGTGTGAGGCGACAATTTGTCGGAGTATTTCGCCAATAATTTTGGGTTTAAACAAAGAGTTTAGCTTTTAGGTACGAGGCATTAAGGTTTAACTAACAAATCTTTAATTTACAGGATATCGGTTACATTGAAAACACTTGCTAGTTGCTTTGGGTGATGCAATTTTTCCGACGGCTCTCGAGTTTGATTCGTGTTGGCTCGTATTCAGAAAATTGAAGTAATCTTTTTATGATTGGCTAATCAATAGTAGGGATATAAAAAACCAATGTGACGACAAATGAATTTTTCACGAGGGCCAAAGCTGGTATAGACCCAGAGGCGATCAAAAGTTATCGTTACGGCAAGGAGTGAGCTACTACGGAACGGCTATATCCATAATCCGTGTTAACAGAACTTCCGTGAGTAGAGGCGTCATCTCCGAACCACCCTCGAAGGGATCATTTTAAGTCGTTCAACCATCACGAGATTGATTTATCGTTAAGTGCAGTTTGTCCAAAGGGACTTTGTTGAAAATTCAAGAAAGTGTTATGCGAAAGAAACCAAACGTTCGTTCCTAAATTCCAAACAGTTATTTCACAGTTTGCCGGTAACAAATAACTCGCAGTAAATAATTAACCTTTGTGTAGTTAAAGAAGAATAAGTATCAAGCAGATCTTGTATACAGTAGAATAAAGTTAACAAGTAACGTTTAAATATAGGCTGTCCTTCACGATTAGGAATAATCGAGCGTGGTTAAGACATCAATCATATCACCGACGTTGCCGCAAAGTACACCCTCTGGTGCTTCCACGGGTGTCTGTATAACAAAAGGGCTCTCAAGTTAAAGTAAATATTTCTTTTGGCTGTAGTTGACAAATTTTAATAAATTTTTTGTCTATATTATTATTTTGTTGTATATACTAACGGTTGAATACGTTGCCTTTTGAGATTGACATCTTATTATTTTAGCGTACAAGCGTATTGATCCGTGTCATGTTCCAAATTTATCTGAGTGTGTTTCATTTGTTATACTGACGAATTTATATCGAAATTGTAAGTGACGAATTCGTTATAAGGAGAACGCAATTTATTTGTTAAAACCATTTATTTTGACACAGGAATCAGATTTACAATAAATTTTAGTAAAGGCCAACATTGAAAGTAACTAGTATCACCGCCTTTTAGATAAACTAGGTGATTGAACTTGCGTAGAATGCAATTAATCTAATAGTTGTGGTGGTGACATCTCGATGGTTTTATTTACTTTTTTATTTATCTATATTACATTCCTTTAGATTAATGTACTTGTGTTTTTTAATGCGCAAACCCTTTTGTTATACAGCACCTCATTTACGGACGTTTTAAGTATTTGTTTTTTATGAGATTTAGTTATTGAAATCAACGTCAATTTTATTGTGTTCGCTTGAAGTAAAACAATTACGTTCGAAAGCTTTATCTATTGATTATTGAATTATAACGTAACTTTTAAAGGTAGATGACTTAATGCCTTCCTTTTATGAATTTGAGCGTATTGTATTGCGGTCGAGGAATTTAATTTCAAGTGGTTGTAAACAGCATTAAAGTGAGTTCTTTATTTTTGAAGTGAAAGGCCATTGAAAATCAGAATTATCGAGTAAAGTAACGTAACAACAGATTTAGTGTTTTTTTTTATCAGATTAGCGATTGATTGTTTTTAAGGCACGCAATTATTTTAGAGAGACTTCAACCCGTATTGTGACATTACAAATACTCTGGCGCCCTTTCTGGTTTTTGTGTCAATTTCAACCTCTATTTTGGCTTATTTATGGTAAGCTATCCTTTTGAGCGCAAAATGTAGTACACCGAACCCACACCGACCACTGAGCAGTCGAGCAAAATCCAATTTTACCGGTTATCTCGTTTTACTGCCAGTTTATACCGTAATAGGCTTAAGGACTCCCCTTTTTTCATTCTTTTTTTTGAGTTCCAATCTTGGAGAGCTTTGTCCCATCAGAATTTTTGCATAGGTTTGATTTATATACTTTTAATCATTTTTGTGAGTTTTGTTGTTACTCCCATTCGTTTGAGGTTTTCCCATATGACTTTCCTTTTCACTGAATCGAATGCTGATCTTAAGTCAGTAAATGCCAGGTATAGATCCGATCATGCATTTATTGCTGTTGACTTACTGACCACATGCACATGGTCTACCGTTTGTTTTTTCTCCTAGAACGCTCCCTGTTCATCTTCCATTTTGTGCATTATTTGGTTTCTCAATAATTATTCTTGTATACAACTTAAAAACTACAGAGGACAGGAAAATCGGTTGATAGTTGTCACAATCGCTGTTTTCACCTTTTTTATATATTGGTAATATGTAGTTCATTTTCCAACCCTCTGGTATTTCATTTTGTTTCCATTCCATATTAAAGATTTCATGTAGCCAATGTATTACTGTCGGTCCTCCATATTTTATCATCTCTGGCAGAATCTTATCTGGGCATCCTGCTTTCCTTGTTTTTATTTTGGTAATTGTTTGTCTGACCTCTTCTAGCTCAATTTCTTCATCGTTTGGTTCTTCTGTTAATTCTTCTAGATGTTCCTCTAATTCTTGTTCCTCGTCTTATCATAATATTTGTGGGACATTTGCTTTTATTGTTCTGTCTTTATCCTAAATTGCGTTTATATCTTTTGTGTCTTTTCTATTGATAGATTAGAAAAATTCCCAAAATTTTCTATTGTTATTGAGATATAGGTTTTCAATTCTTCACCAATGTATTCCCACCATGTGTTTTTTGCTTCACTTACTTCTATTTGGTTTCATTTCTTTGTTTAATATATTCATCATAATCTTCTTGTTACTTTGATTTTATGTATCTTTTCCATTCCACGTTTTTCCTATTTATCTTTTCTTTCACCCTGTTGTTCCACCATCTTGTTCGTTTGATATTTTGGTTTACTTTGGTTATCCCGCATACTTCTTTAGCCTTTTCTACTAGAGTGTTTTTGAATATGTCCCATTTTTGCTGCAGATTTCGATTTTCTTCTTTACCTGCTTTGTCAAGGGTTTCTTTAATTTTCTTTCTATATTTTTTAATTTATTTCTTGGTTTTTAATTTTTCTGTTTTGATTTTACAGTAGTTCTTCTTTTCTCCCATTATTTGGTAGTGTTGTTCTAAAACTGCTACTAATAGTCTATGACTTGTTGATAATTCTGCTATATTTTCTACTTTTACGTTTGTAATAGTTTTTTATACTTTTCGTGTATATTATATAGTCAATTATACTTTTTCCTTCTCTTCCTGCTGCTGTATATGTGTATGTTTGTTCCGTTGGTTAAGGAACCATTGCCTATTCGTATTCTATACCTCATCTATTACTTCTTGTATTTTAGTATAGAAGTTTTCCATTTTGTCATTTTTTGTTCCCTAAATAAGCCTTAAAAATTAATTAATTAAGATTGAAAATACTTAAATTACATTATCGATATTTTTATAAAAGTACGCAGATCTGGAATATTTTTTGTAAATTAGCATCTATTTGTCTATTAACTTCAATCTGACATAAAGGTCCATCTGACATAAAGGTCCATCTGACATAGATTATTTTTGTTTCTACAATGTTGCCTATTTTCATTATGAACATACTACAAAAGACGATGCATAATTACCCTCAAGAATGCTTTATTTCATTTCTTTTAATTTCCACTTTGTAGGTTGGAAGGTCATGTGTTGTTCCACACTAAATATTTTTATTTTACCAATTACGAGATTAATTACAAATCAAACTCGTAATAACCAAAATTGTAGTTCTTAAAAAAATTGTTTAAATTCTAATGTATAATCTAAAATGAAAATACTTAAATAAATACAATTTTAACCCTTTCGGCCCTGAATTTTTAAAATACCAAATATAAATTTTTTCCGACTAGAATTATTGATCAGTATCATCACAAAGACTCCCTTATGTAATTTCAGCTGGTTTGTATATAAACTAGGAGGTTGTGGCAAATGCCACCATTAGGTTAAAGTATTTAATGAAACTAAAAATTAAATATTTATTTTTTATTTGTATTTCGTTACAAAACTAATTAACTGGATTACTTTTGATCAAAATCTTTAAGCAATTTCTAAATTTTGAAATGCAAAGAAGTACTTGGCATTTTTCGCAATGGATTCTTGTTGGTCCCGCACAATTCTCAAGCTTGTAGCATTGTTTCTATGAGTAGGCCAATGGCTAATATTATCGTACCTAATACCTCCTAGAGGAAACATGTGGTTTTTGGCGCTTCACTAAAGTAGGTGAGCTTCGGGAGCTAGAGGATAATAGTTACCACATTTTGGTGTGCTTACTGAGAAGTAATGGAAAATAACTCTCAGAGTCCATTTCTTTAATCTTATAAAGGTACGATAAAGTGCAGTGAGGAAGTCATTTTTATCTACGTCTCCCATGGAAATATAAATTCGTATAATAGATGGTCTTTTTACATTTACATACATCCCATCTTTTTACCTCATCCTCTGGTTCAATTTCTATAAAATTAGAGGCTATGTCAACAACTTTGTTGTCATACCAACAAACTGAAATAATTTTGTTATCTTCTGTGTCAAAGGAATCACTGCTGCCACAACCTAATTTCTTTAGTTGAGATTCAGACTTTAGCGGACATTTTTCAAGCTTATTGGCACGAAAGGTGCATGCCATGAAAATACCCCTATCCAATCATTCTTGCAGTAACAGCAAAGATGTAAAATAGTTATCAGAAAATGGTTTGTGTTCCTTATGGTCAGGGATTCTCAGTGAAAGACGCATCACTAATACATTTGTAGTTGAATAGTTTTCTTGAACAGTAGTAGGGAGTGTGGTAGAACCTTGATATATTATGGAACGGTATATGATACCAGAGCCACCACGCAAAAAAAATAAAAATATAAATATTCGATACGAAGTTAAATTCCAGCTTCAGCAGTGGCGTGCGTACGGGCACTCACTTGGATATTTTTGAAGAAAAAAATGATACGCCACTAATTTCTTGAAAAACAAAATTATATTTTAATTCCTCGTTCAATTTGAAAAATAAAAGCTGTCTTGAATTATGTTCCTAGAATGTTACGTTTGGAAGTAATAAAATAAAAACCGTTGTATTGTACGAGAAAATTATGTAATTTAATGATTGAAAGAATACGTTACAAATTGGCATCTGCCTTCACTGAACAACAACAAAAACAACAAATGGAAACATACATACATAATATTGGGAACAAGTAATATGGAACGGTAATCACAAAAATTGTTGGAAATGCCGTCCTTCACTCAAAATGCATGCTTCTGCCCTCCTTCTCATGGAATTCCGCACTCGTTGAAATATTCCCGGAGTATGTCACATGGAAAAAGCAAGTGTCATTTTGAAAGGAAATTAGACTTATTGCGAAATTGTTATTTCATTCATTGAATTAATTTTCTCGTACAATACAACGGTTTTTATTTTATTACTCCCAAACGGAACATTCTAGGAACATAATTCAAGAGAGCTTTTATTTTTCAAATTGAACGAGGAATTAAAATGTAATTTTGTTTTTCAAGAAATCAGTGGCGTATCATTTTTTTTCTTCAAAAATATCCAAGTACGCCCGTACGCACGCCACTGCTGAAGCTGGAATTTAACTTTGTATCGAAAAATATCCACTTTCATGCACTCTAGCTTCGTACTAAATTACACTGGAAAATGTTTAGCGGTTTAAAAGATATCAATTAATTTTCGTATTTTTCGTGTATCTTTGACACCCCGTATTTCCGTAACGATACATTTTAGGACCGTACTTTATTAATCAAACTATAATTATTTTTTCATGTAGATTCATCCACCTCAATATTCAATATTCGCATATCATTAAGGAACACCCTGTATATTGTTTTACTGCAAGTCACCCTTTGAATGGTATTATAGAATCGACTATACATCCGTTTTATTCTATTTCCAATTCTCTTGCATCTCTTATAAATGAGTTGACTAGTGGACTAATTTTCCACATTTTATTATTGTTATCGTGCCCTTGATTGATGTCGACAATATGCAAATTGGTTCCAAGCAATTCAAATCTGTTACGCGTTTATTCCAATGTTATCCAAAAATTGAATTCTTGTAACGGGTGTCCAATACCCATAATAATATATAATCAGGGCTGTAACTTTACATGTAGAAAATTATTTTCTACATTACATGTAGACAGGTGTGTAAAATCTGTAGAATACTGATGTACAATATGTCTACAACAAAACATATATTTTGCTCTTTTATACATATTCTACATGTATTTTATGTATAAAAGGTACACAATGTAGAAAAACACATGCATTAAAAAATTAAAATTATAATCCCCTCCATTTGCTAGTGTGTGTTTTATTGTACAATGGGGTGTATTGTCTGAAATGCATCTGGTTGACCAGTCAGCTCTCAACCTGTCAGGAAAGTGTTAAACATGGCCAAAGGAAGACCGAGACACAACCTTCGGGGTAGCTTAGGCTACAGATTTAAAAAAACAAAATAAGTGTAGTGCACTATGCTTAGTTTGTAACAAAGTATTAAAGAATTCTGCTAAAGATTGTCTTCAGAAACATAGGTAAGAATGTTTTGTTTCAATTTTCCATCTTCATTTAATAATTTAATTTATTACAATATAAAAGATAACATAATATGAGATATTTGTGTCCACACACATTTAGTATTAATTTGATTTTTAATAACTTTTAATATGGTAAGCATTCAATAAAATTCATCAATCTTGTTTTTATTTTGCTGCTATCTTTTAATTTTTATTTTAATATGCTAATCTTTTATAGGAATGTCTGTGCATATACTAAAGTTCGTGAGGAAGAAAGTTCGATCATAACAGCTAGCAATGAAAAAACATCTGGCGAAGAAGATGAATTTGATGTACCACTATTAGTGGTGCAACACAAAATAAGAAGAACAGAAGTTTCAGACTCTTCGAACGCTACTACTATTAGTTCTGGATTACAATCTTCAACAATAGATATAGATAGATATGGAAGACAATGCAGGTAAGTTTCCTACAACATCAGACAGTATTTCGACAAGCATCAGCCATGAGTTTAACTGTAGCCGCAATTACAAACAGATGCCTGAAACTATTACTAGTTTTATCGACGTCATGCAATAAACTGAAAATGATGCAGTTAATTTAAACCTTTCAAACTTGTCTTTTGGATGTAACATTCCTTTTAGTATTGTAGAATCTGATTTTTTTTAAAAGATTTATAACATCACTACGGCTTTCGTATAAATTACCATGTAGGAAGACGATATCTTCAACATTACTAGATAAAACATTTGAGCAATTAAAGAAAACATGTGCCCATAATGTGGGAGAAAATTCAGTGTTGTTGATTGATGGATGGAAAAACAAATTAAGTTATACTAAAAATGTAGCTGCATTGATTCACAATGTTCAAAACAAAACTGCTGTATTTTTAGATGCATGGGATATTTCAACCGAGAAAGAGACGTGATAAACTGTCAGAAATTGTTACCGAGAGTATACGATTAGTAAAAGATTTATATAATACATCGATATATGCAGTATGTAGTGATACTACTGCAAATATGCTTAAAATGGAACGAAATTTTGAGATTTGGCACTGCTAATTTGCTAGCAAAACAGATAGTTTCTAAAAGTGTGGCATCAAGGATTACATCAGAACTAAAGGATTTTCATGGACCAGATTTTGAAAAACAAATTTTAATTCTTAATGGTAAACGAATAATATTACCATGTGAGACAAGATGATGTTCATACAGAGATTCTTTTAAAAATTCTATCACAAATTTGTGATCCATGAGAAAAATAATTAGAGAGTCTACAAGACACAATAATCTTAGTACGCTGGCGCTAAATTTATTAAACATTCCAGCTTCATCAGCTCACTTCAAAGGGCCTTTTCGAATTGGTCATATGTACATTCGAATGTTAGAAACTCTTATTTGTCTATCATTCAGTAAAATCTTTAGATAAAAATACATCTGATGAGTATCAAAAGTTAAACTAACGGAATATATTTTTTTTTATTGTAATGTCATTATTTGAAGAATATAAAATTTATTTATATAAAGTATCTCAAATCTACATGTACAGGGTGGTTCATTTTCTGTTTTCTTATGGGAAGTACCCTTTCTATTACAGATAGACAAAAAGTAATATGGGGCCCTTGTGCTCGATTTTGGTTTTAATGAAGATCCAATAGTCATAATTAAGATATCTCTGACCGTTATTGCGCAATTAGCCAAAATTGAAAAAATGACGATTTTGAAAAACTTGAATAAATTTTTTATTTCTAAATGTATCAACAAACTGTAAAAACATTCTTAAGGCACTTTTTTAAGTAGAATCCGTTAGTGCATTCACATGTTTAATACCTCCTTAATTTAAAAAGATATGACAAAGTTGTATTTTTTTATATGGAAACCATAGTTGGCTATGACATTTTTAAATGATATTTTTTTTGTGCTTTTCAAAAATATATAATACTTCTATGCTATTTTAATAATTAATTGATTTTTTAAGTTTTTCCTATTTACGTTTTATATTAAGAATACACAGTAGCATAGAAGGCTGAGATTTTTTTAAGTAAAAACAAATGATACCTATATGTCAAATAATAAATTAAAAATTAGAAGTGTGCAAGAAAGTGATCTTGGAATTTAGTTATTAACATGCCTAATTATACAATTTCAGAAAAATTTTGCATGTTAAAGTGGTTTATATTATCCGAAGGTGATAAGAATGTGGCATCGGAATTATATTTACAAAATTTTCCTGAAAGGCTGCGGCCAAACAAAAATATTTTTGAACGGTATAGTTAATAGAAATTAAAATTTTTGCTAGCTCAAAACAATATCTTAATTAATTTTATGTTACAGAAAAATTTAATTGAATTCGGTTCTTTTACAAAATCTCAGGCCAAAAACTTACTTTAAATGAAATTCTGAAGAAAATTCAATGGTCGTCTTAGGACAAGTCGAAGTAGAGCCAACAACTTCATCTAGACAAATGGTTAATATAGGCGTGTCTCGAAGCAAAGCCCTTCGAATTTTAAAGAAACACAAATAAGATTGCTATAGATTTCGGAAAGAACATTTTTTGACTATAGACGACAGAAGGCGGCGTACTGAGTTTTGTAACTGGTATATAAGTCAGTGCCAAAATATACCTAATTTTTCAAACTCTATTGCATGGTCAGACGAGGCGCATATCAGTAGTGATGGTATTTTTAATAATCACAATTTACCTTACTGGGCAGATACTAACGCTCATGTCAGCGTTGTCCGCGGGAGGCAAGGGAAATTTGGAATAAATAGGTGGTGCTCATTAAAAACGGACGTTTTTATTATCACATGTATGAAGGAACATTAAACTCAATGAAATATCTCGATATTCTACGAATTCATTTGGAGCGATTTCTAGAGAGTCTCTCTTTAGCACAATATTGCAATATCATATTTCAGCAAGACGGAGCTCCCGCACATAATTCCCGTGTAGTTAGTGACTATTTAAATTTACGTTTTCCTAATAGCTGGATGGGAACGACAGCACCAATTTTGTGGCCTGCTCGTTCACCAGATCTTTCACCTCTAGATTTCTTTTTATGGGTTTTTTGAAAAACATTATATACAAAAGAACTAATAATACTGTGAATGAGTTAAAAGAAAGTGTTCGTGTGGCTTTTACACAATTAACACCATTATCTATATATAACTCTATAAATTCAATTAGAAGACGATGCGAAGTCTGCATCCAAAAAGAGGGCACACAGTTTGAAAAATATTTGTAGTTTTAGTGTGTTTTTTATATTGATATTTTGCGTTCATACTTTTGTTCGTTTATAGAATTAGATGTTTACAAGCGTATAAAAATTGATTTGCTGTTAGCTTTTCATAAATTCTGATGATGTTATATTGTTTATTTTCATTTCATTTCAATTTGCTTTTGAGGTTTTTTGATAATTTTATATGCAATCTTTAGAGTTTATAATTTGTTACCATTCCACAAGAACGTTATGATTAAACTTATTTGAATTACAAAATGTCTCTAAAATATATTACCGAATGTGAAATTTCTTTTTTGAGTAGAATATCTTCATTCAATTTCATATCTGGTTTTCTAAGACAACTGTTATCCTTAATAAATATACCAATTAAGAAAAACTTAAAAAATCAATTAATTATGAAAATAGCATAGAGCTGTTATATATTTTTAAAAAGCACAAAAAAAATGTCATTTAAAAATACCATAGCCAACTATGGTTTCCATATAAAAAAATATAACTTTACATCATATCTTTTTAAATTAAGGAGGTATTAAAAATGTGAATGCACTAACGGATTCTACTTAAAAAAGTGCCTTAAGAATGTTTTTACAGTTTGTCGATACATTTAGAAATAAAAAAGTTATTCAAGTTTCTCAAAATCGTCATTTTTTCAATTTTGGCTAATTGCGCAATAACGGTCAGAGATATCTTGATTATGACTATTAAATCTTAATTAACACCAAAATCGAACACATGAGTTGATTGGACAACATGCTGTTTAACCGTAGTGGTTTTTCAAGTCTTATTTGATTATTTCCAATGTTGGCAAATTGTCATAGGAATGACACAATAAATTGAAGCTGTCAAAATTAATAAAGGAATTGTCTTGTTTTATTAAAGTGTGCAAAAGATTTATAAACTGTTTATACTTTATATTTATATTACTTAATGCATTTCACAGGCTGTCATTTCTTTATATTTATGACTGTTGTGTTAGCTATAATGTTTAATTGAAATTTTTAATAATAGTCTGTAGTGGAATAAAATAAAACAAATATGACAGATTTTAATTTAAACACCTACAAAGTAACACTATGTATGTTCTTTTGTTCATTTTTGTTAAAAGTAACTAATTTTTCAATAGCATTATTCTACATGTAGAATATGTAAAAAATAAGCTTAATATTTTACATGTAAAATACCCACGTAAAATACGTTTATTTTACACTATGTATTCTATATGCCCAACCCTGTATATAATGCCACAAGTTTTCTTATTTCTTGATCATTTGTGTTTACATTCTTCCCGTACTTTTGAATAGAATACATGTTTGTTTTCTCGGTTAATTCAGTGAAGATTTCATCTGGAAAATAATTTGAGAAATATCAAATATGTCAACGGCGTCTGACCGGCATCATTGAATAACTAGTACCATTGAAGAAGTGAACTACATAGGCTTATTTTAAGTATGGATGATGTACTCTATGTTTCAAGTGCTAATGTAGGCCTTCTGTAGTAAGGTACACTAAATACAAGCAGTATAAAAATACAGGATTCTTACAAAACTAGTGGTGCAATGAATCATTCCGGCCTTGAGTGAAAGTGTAATAACAATAAGGTTATTTATAACTGTAATGTCGAGTAACTACCTGTGTTTAACTAATCAATACACACAAAGAAAACAAAATATACAAAGGGTTCGATTTGTAAAAAAAAACACGAATGAGTGTACATTGAATATTTACTTTAAAAGGTGTGATTTAAAAACAAATCGTTGATCACCTTGTGCAAGAATTTTTACATCAACATTTAATTACCTACCTAAACAACATGTAAACAACAAAATTTTAACATTCTCCACTTTATTTTCTTATACGCATACTGTAAAAACAAAAATGCGAAAATATAGACATGTAAACTATTGAAATAAATTCATATAGTCTACGTATTAGATAAAATATTGTGTTTGATTTTTGGATAATTGATATTAAAAACATTGACTGAAATAGAAATAATATTTACGATCGTATCAGATGGATGTTGTAGAAAAGAAATAGTTGGCATATCACCATAGTTCTTAAAAAGCACCTTATGTTTTACTGAACACTGGTCACTATACGAATGAGACTCTTTACCTGAAGTACATCTATTTCCGCTGTATTGTCGATGAACGCTGATGAGACTATAACATGTTTGTGTTTTCCCGCAAAATGTTAAATGCAGCATTTACAACGTCTATTTTAGTGGTAACATTGAGGTTGCACTTCTTCAAGGGTATTAGTTATGCCGGCGTCAAAATTTTCTCATCGTTATCAGGTACAAAAGGGATTCTTCAGGACAAAACAGGGCTTTTTTCCAGGTTATGTTCTTTTCTCGTTTTCTTTTTGGACGTCGTCTTCTATCGCAATCTTTTTCTCAATGTCGCTAGAGGAATATTACACTCTTCCTCGGATTCGAGTCATTTTCATTTTTGTTATTTTCAATTTCATTATCAATATTGATATCGATATTTTCACTTGCACCGTTGTTTTCAACTTGAGTTTCATCTTCCAAGACAGAGTCAGGTAAAGGTAATATGGCAGTCTGAGCATCCTCTAATGTTACTGTTTTTGCCTATGTTTTTAAATAAATTTCCTTAAAAGTGTAATTGGAGGTATACCTTCATCTGAAAAAAAAAATAAATAAAAACAAAGAATAGAAAATGATTATTTCAGTTTAGGAATACATACATTTCTCCTAATCGCCTGGTGGTAGCAATTACGTACACAAATTTCAAGGCATTTTTCAGTTATTTATTTTTCAGAAATTGACAACCCAATATTATACACATAATTGCTTGTATATATTGGTTATATTCCATTTGAAATACAGAAGTAGAATTGCATTTTGTAGTAATTATTTGTACTTACCCCAGATTTGTTGGAGCTTATCAGAACCCATATACTCGCACACTCAATTGTATGTCACTTAAAACTGTAAATTACCAGGTGCTGTGATTCTGTGCAGGAATCATCTTTAAATCAGTGCACTAAGCTGACATCTAGTGATAGAAGCAGCAAAAGCACTAGTTGGATATAGTAAGGACTCTGTAACATGGTGGCAAATGCCACCAGTAGGGCCGAAAGGGTTAATTTAATTAACCATTTTCTGAGTATGTTGTCTTGAAATTTTCAATACCTACTTTATTATTTATATGGTTACATGAGCAAATAATTAATATAAAAAACTTCCTGTGTGTTAATAAAACAATACATACTGCAGTTATAAAAAAGTCCTCATGTAGAACACTCACTACCCCAAAATTGGTATATTTAAAATGTTTATCCATAATCCACATAATGTTGGGCAGCACATGTTTTTTTGTGTTAAGAAGAGCCATCAATAATGGAACATCTGCGGTAGATTGATGGTTGGCTATAACTAATGTTTTTTCATTTAAACAACTATTGATATCATCTCCCAATTCTAACACTAAAATGCAAATAATGATAATTGCATTAATCAAGGATAAATTACCATCGTATCCAGCACTCCAACTCCACATTGATACCATCGCCAATAGCCAATGAAAAAAATACCCTTCTATTTTCCAATATGTGTCTGGATGCAATTTACGCAAAGGCATAAGTAATATCATCCAAATTACATATGTAGGGATACAATATACATTATTTATAAAGATAAAGCACAGCCGAAATATTGCCTTCGGTACAATGTACCAATTTCTACAAAAAAAAAAAAATTAGTTTAGATTTACTTTAATAGGATTTACATTTTATGCATCATTTAGTTAGATATCCGGTTTTAGTCATTTCTATAATCAATTTTTATCAAATTTCTACCGTCCTTGAAAGTATAATTATTTTTTAGATAAGTTTTCATGCGGACACATGTGTACTTTTCTATTAAAATGTGTCCACTGATAAAAACTCTAAACATTTATATCAAGTTGTACATTGTACAGAACTGTGAATGTGCAATTTACATGTTTTATACAAATCACTTAAAAAAAGGCAAGAAACTCATTCACTTTTAAGTAAAACCACCTAAATCTTATGAGCCCTTAATCCTATCCTGTACGTCAATACTGTTCATACATGATTTGTCATGATGAAGGTCATGAGGTGCAAAATAATTTTAAATAAATAAAAAGCTTCCAACAACTCATTTAAATAAATAACATATTCAGAAACGGTAAAAATTTGATAGACTAAATATAATCTTTAACACATTTGTTAGTACATGCCAATGTCAATGGTTATCACTATTACTCGAGCAGAGAATTGCACTGAAGATGTTAAACAAATGATTAATCTATTAAACATTTACATGTAATAAAATAAAGAAGGAACCCATAGTAACCATAACAGCAATATTGAAAAGCGTAAATACTTACTCTAAATAAAATGGTAAATTATCCATTACTGATCGTTTTCACAATTAAGTTAGCTCCATAAAATTAACAATAAAATATGAAATAAAGTAGTTTGTATTTACACAAATTTTTAAATTATATATTTCTAGCGATGAATAGTATTCTAGAATTTGAATTAATCACTATATCATACTTTCATTCTTAAATAAAAACTAGATGTAGTGTATATACGTGAAGAGCTGGAATGTCGACACAATATATTTTGGTTTCCAATAAGTTTCCAAAAATGCATTAGGATAACCTCTTTCTTTTAATTTTATTTTATGATTAATTTCCAAACCTTACAAGCAATCACATTGATGCAAAGTCACATTCAGGTTAGGTCGTGTAATCAAATTGTTTCTTACAAAATCCATATTTATAAAGTATCAATTATAATTATAAAATAGCATTATTTATTTCAAATTAATTTACTATTGCCAATTTGGCCAAAGAATCAAAAAAGTAATTTCAACTGCAACCATTACAAATACAAACAGTGTTGCCTTAATCACTTCAGATTTTATAACGAAGCAGTGATGCCAATGTTTCAGTTTCTACAGTTATTTCAGATACATTTTTAGTTCTACTTAGTGATTCAAAAAGCGATCTTACATTTATCAAATTTTCTATGTTTGGCTATTGAATATAAACTTATAAGAAAACCAACACAATATATTTTCGTCACCCACTTAAGAAGCACGATCTGCGAAACCGTAAAGTACTTCGAAATATTCAATACGCGCTCATCATTTCAGTTGCTTAAGGCTTACGTACTCTCATGCAAGTAGTTTCATTTTGTTTGTGTTGTGTTTCCGCACTACATTATTTTTAGTTTAAGAGATTTAAATTAATTCTCATCACAATGGATAAAAATAAATGTGCTTATTTTAATCGTAAAAAACAAAAATAGTGTATGCTTGACATTTTTCTCGTTCGTTACCAAAAACATTTTCCGTTGTGGAAATATTAAAATGGGTTAAAAAACTCAGATGACAAAATTGGCGACACATCTACATTACGTTTATAGAACTTAAGGCCTATGTAGGACCACTTTTCCTTAACTTTATTCGCTAAACTGAATCACAAGAATAATTTCATCTTTGTACGGCAATCAGTTTCGTGCAATCCGGAATCTCACTCTTCATACTGGGTGTTTTAAAAAATGTATATTAATTTTTCACCCGGTTCGATTTGTGTAAATTCTGGTCATCTGCATCTCTACTTCCAGCTTGCCTCTGATTTTCGACAACTATAGGTCCGCTGCATTCCTAACACTGGGTCCCCTTTTCATTCGCCACCTTGGTTTTGTGAACTTTTTGGTTCTCCGTCATTTTGTTTCGTCCACATTATTTGCACCATATTGTACCATAGTGTGCTTCTATGGTTTTCATCTTGTTTGCGCCATTTTGGTTCTGCAAGCATTATTGGCCTTCCGCCATCTTACTTCGTGTCATTGCGCCATATTGTTTCCGTGTACTTTTTTAACTGTACGCTATCTTCTTTGCTGTTGTATGGTTTTTGCCTTTTGCCTTGGAGTTGCATCTTTGATCTTTATTCTGCATCAAGTCCTTCAGGCAGAATCTGGTTATAGGTCAAAATCAACGTCTTAGATTTTCAGCTTGAACCTTATTTCTGCATCTAAGTGCTTTTATCAGAATCAAATAAGCGTCTAAACACACAACACGTCACCCCCTAACATGCGTTTACACAAAGAAGAGAACATGCGAACATGCTTCTAAAACAAACAAACTAGCCAAGAAACACCCAAAGACACCAATCTTGCACGAGACAAACAAGAAAAAGTATCACAGAAGGTAAAATATGCAATAGGGAACAACCCAAACGTGTAAACCGAACTAAACAAGCTATTTAACGTACACACACACACGCGCGCTCGCACACACGTACACACACACACAACACAACACACAAACAAACTATCACACACATAAATACATAGACACACACCACACACACGACACACACGACACAACAGCACTACACGACACACAGCACACGACACCACACGCACACACACACACACACACACCACACGCACACACACACACAGCACACGACACACACACACACACGCACACACACGCACACGACACACACACACACACACACCAGCACGACACGCACGCACACGCACACACACGCACACGCACACGCACACGCACACGCACACGCACACGCACCCGCACACATGCACGCACACACGCACACATGCACGCACACACGCACACGCACACACGCACACACCCACACACGCACACACACACACACATATACGCACAACACACACAGTCCGTGCCTTCAGATTAGAGGGCCTAAGGGCAGACCAAGCCACCTGGTTTCTGGTCGGTCCTTAGACCCCGTCTAGCCCCCAGGCTCTGCGCTTTGGTTGGAGGCCTAAGGCTTTGTATCCTTAGTGGGTGGTTTTGTTCGTGGCGCATCTAGTGGTGTATTACTAGGATTAATGGGTGTTTTCTGTAATAGAGGTTGACCGTGGCTCCACCTAGCGGTATATTTTTAAAAGTGCATATAGGTCCTCGTAATTGTTATGACGGGTCCACTTGAAATTTGAAATAGTGTTCTAATAAAGGGACCCGCATATTATCTCATAAAACCACTTCGCTCCTTATCGGGTGTTCGCTCCCTTGTCGGGCCTCCTCGTTTATTATGGCGGGAAAACTAGAAATTTGAAATAGTATTCTAATAAGGGGGCAGGCATACCATCTTATAAGGCAACTATAGCCGGAAATTGCGCTCGGGGTTTTCGCCCCCTTGTCGGGTCTCCTTGTTGTCTATGGCGGGGAAACTCGAAATTTGAAATAGTGCTCTAAGGGACCCACATGCTATCTGATAAGACAATTTGTTTTCGTTCTGTAATAAAGGTTAATCGTGGCTTCACCTAGTAGTGTATTTTTAAAAATAGATTTGACTGTTGTAGCAGGGAATTTGTTCGTTTGAAATAAAAATATCTAAGCATTAGCTATCGCAAGCTAAATTCTTTGAACACCATAAATTCCCAGATCTCGTTTTAAACTTTTTTACTTTAGCAGTAACTCTTCTATTTATGCAGCACAACTTTTTGTATCTTTAGTGAAAGTATTTTAAATCACAGCGAATTTATACCCGCGTAATGTGAAAGTTGACCTCGAGGATAACCTCTGATGCAATGCAAAGGCTAACACTCCCTACATTAGAACAATACCTTCAAATGTATGACTCCCGGACAAGTTTTGGAAGCCTAATTCTGTCTTCTGAGTTGATGTGGGGCTCTAGTATTAGTAAAGGGTCGATTACACGTAGCTAGTTTAGACGATACTAGCGCGCCTTTTTACTATCCGGTTGTCAGATAATCGGCAAGTAAAGAAGCGTGCATGATTACACGTTGCCACATAACAAAAAAATATGAAAGAAACTCATATGTGTAACCTTGAACAAAATGTTGTGTGGGGCATCCACCAGGTGGCAGGTTTACCAAAATAGAAACAAACTTTTCCCATATTGTCATTACATAACACATTTTTTCTACTCCTATGCTTTAATTGGTTTATTAAATGTGCACGCCCCGTACTTTAATGATACCCATAATGATTCAAATTTTTCATAATGATACAAGTGTACAGCCAATAGAAATGCAAAATTACTACAATATCTGCTAACTATCAAATTTGCTGTGATTTTACAACGAATAGAAATGCAACATCAGCACAGTGTTCGCTAAATATCGAAGTGGCCATATGAGTATTTCTGACAGATATAAAATTAATTAATTGTGACAATTCTAAGCTCTTTGAATAAAAGTTGTGAAATCCTGATGTTAAATATTTATTGGCAAAGGTCAGTGAATCTAAATTTTGTTTGTACAGGAAAAATAGTGTTTCTTTCATAGGTGGTATGTATTTTGGCATTATGGGTGCTTGCAGAAGGAACGAGCACCACAAATTGAAACTAAAAGATGTAAATGATGATTTTAAATCAACGCTGTTAGTTACAATTAGGGACACAAAACGAAAACAACAAGAAAATTTACAATAATAGGAAAGTATTATGAAACATGCAAAAGTACATGAATCTTCGTCCTAAAAACTGTGTAACTACGTCATTTTTATCAATTACATAAATGGGAAATGCACCGTACAAAACGTAGGAATAAATAAATTTGGTGGGATAGGAAAAGAAATTGCTATCTACCTAAATCTTCCTGGTCCCAATTTGTATACCGGACATTGCTTTCGTTCGACTTCTGCAACAATATTAGTTGATGCTGTGGTGACATCTCTTTAAAACACCACGGTGGGTGGAAATTCGCAGTAGCCGAAAATTACATTGAGGATTCAGTTCAAATAAAATCAATGTAGCCAATCAAATTTTAAATTCGATTGAATACAACGAGATCAACAATTCAATAAATGTTAATCCATTACCTTCCACATCAGCAATGGCATCAACTAATGTTATCCCAAAATGCCGCAAATGCAATTTAATAATTGTACTATAGAAAATGTAATTATTAATCAGAAAGAATAGGTAATTGTAAAGTTTTGTTTCTTTTGTCAAAGTTCATTGTGCTTTTGTAATAAAGGTTTTAGTACAAGTTAGAACTGTTCATTATACTATAACATAAATGTTCAAAATAAAGTACATACCTACCTAGTTCATTTTTTTATTAAGAGGTCGTAGAAAAGATAACTCATTGTAACTTATAAAATGTATTCTTGGGCATCCACCTAGGCTCGTGTTTAATCCATATCTTTATCAGTCATTAAGTCTTCATAAATACTATTTTTTGTTATGCGATTGGCATAAGTTTAGTTTCACACGTCAACGCGTGTTTTCATGTGATGTTTTCTACGTTTTTACGTGATTTTACTGTTTGTGCGCTTATTTTATCATTTTATTCTTTATTGCTGTATTGTTATGTTACTCTTATTATTCCGGTTTTATTGTTATAATCTGTGGTGGTTATTTAGATAAAGAGTGTAAATAAACAGACTAATTTTGATATTCAAATCATCATAATACATGTAAAGCTTAGCGTAAATATTAATTTTTCAGAAGGTATGTGTATCTTTACAGTTGTAGTAAATAAAAATGTTTCCCAAGGTCCGGTATTATTGAAACTGAAAGTACGGATAAGTAATATTCAGCAACCTATAAGACAGATCACGTGATTATTACTATACTCAATTTTCTGTATAGTTTAGTTTTAACTTAATTTTTTTTATTTAATTTTATTTGGGATAGTGGAAAAACTATCTACCAAATTGTGTGAAACGTATGTACTTAATGCACAATAAATGCTATTATAATGTTTTATTTCATGATTTAAATAAAAGAAACTTATTTAATATTCAATAATGTAATACACTTATTTTTTTTAGGTTATTAATTTTTTATAATGTTTTAATAATTGTCAGCATTATAAAAAATTAATAACTAAAAAGGTACAAGTGTTGTTTCTAAAAAAATAATTTTTGAATTTGGTCAATTTCCCACTAAAACTTAGGTAACAAAATATATAAAACTGTTTCAAGAGGAAACTGTTTAAAGAGACATCTGTATCAGTAATATCAACGAATTAAGTCTAATTCTTGGGACAACCACTTCAGCGCTAGTGAACGGTGTTCTATCGAAAACTATTACAGTTTCTTTTATAATTTTTTTTGTTATGTGCACGTGGCTAGTAAACAAACTTGATTTTGTCAGTCACACGCGCGTGGTTGTTGCGTAATAGATATTTATGTATTAAGGGCATAATCAGAAGATTATGGCTCGAGGGAATGTTAAAAGCCCGACGCAAAGCGGAGGGCTTTTATATTCTGAGCCATAATCTATTATGCCGTGGTACATACAATGTTTTATTTTATTTTGCACCATGAAACTGGAACAAAATATTAAAAAGATTCAGTATTTTCGGCAAGTTTTTAAATGCAAATGCACTGAAATAAAGTCGACAGTAGGATAATTTGTTGTTACTAAGATACTGTGATATTGCTATTATATATCATGTCATGTGTTTGCTGTCAATCATGCTGCTTAGCATCAATGACATTTCCGTGCTATAAAGACCACATTACGCCCGCATTTGGAAGCGTATAAAGAACATTATGGTGACATGTTATGTCACGTGAGTTGAAAGAATTATTGAAACAACAACCTTACTATACAACCTTTGTTAATAAAAATAATAGTAATGAAACTTATTCTTTATAAAAATTGAAAATACAGTTGGATGGATTTGAAATTGTAACTCCAGATGAGCCAACACCAAAGCTGACAGTTCCTTCGCCGTTTTGTGGTATACTTATAGCTGCTGTACCACAAGCTGCTTCAGTGCCCTTGTATCACTGCCGCTTTCTGCAAAGATCGTCGCCGCACTCCTGCGAAAACAGTGCCCTGTGTACTTATGGGCATCCGGTAGATTGGGGAACTCTGCTAGTATCCTCGGCATTTTGCCTAAGGTGTTTTTCCCAACAGTCTGAGCACTACATTTGCCATTATGATACGACAAAAACAAGCTATCAATTTTAGTATGTTCCGGTCGTAATGCTGCATATTTTCGGTACAAAGAGACGTAATCAACCAATCCATCGCTTGGTACAATTGTAAATTGCCTCGAAGTATAAGTTTTGGTTTTTTTGATCTTCACTAATAGCACTGATCCCTCAATTGTTACGTCCTGTACAGCCAAATCGTGCAGTTCTTCGCGACGACATGCTCCAAAAATACCAAAGGCTGTGACAACCTATAAAACACAATAATTTTTATAATGAGAATTGGAAAAAAAACTAAAATCGTTATACCTTAACTAACAAGTACGTATGATCAGGCGCCTTCAACATGAATTCCTCAATTTGATGCCGTAGCAATACATAGGACTTGATCACCTACAGAATTATTCTTCATAAATTCTGCGAGCATGGAAAAACGAGATAAATCAACATCTTCCTTCAAATTGAGCATCTTTTTCAATTTAGAATATAAACACCACAGTGACGCCTGCAAAAATAAATATTTATTGAATAGAGATAATTGACTAATGTATATATACAATCCCTTACCATTTGAGACAAGTATGCCATCACAACTTTTTCATCACATTTTGTGGACACATTTTCTGAAAACTTTTCGTACTCTTTTATGTATAAATATTTCGATTTACTTGGAACTATTTTTGCCTGGGCGGCCTCAAATTCATCTAAAATTTCTTGTGAATAAGTTTTTGCGTTTTCACCTTCCATTTTAGAATGCAAATTATTTACAAACAAACAGTACCTTAGCAACAATTTAGCAATATCACAATATCTTAGTAACAACAAATTAGCCTACTGTCGACTTTATTTCACTGCATTTGCATTTAAAAACTTGCCGAAAATACTGAATCTTTTTAAAATTTTGTTCCAGTTTCATGATGCAAAATAAAATAAAACATTGTATGTACCACGGGCATAATTGTAGATTATGGCTCTCAGGAATATAAAAGCCCTCCGCTTCGCGTCGGGCTTTTAACATTCCCTCGAGCCATAATCGTCTGATTATGCCCTTAATACATAAATATCTATTAAAAGATAGTTTTCTAATAAATTAAAAGTAATAATATAACATAATAATAAGTGATAGACGTTACTACTATTATTATTATGAAGTTAAATGTTAATAATATTAACCAGATTTTGGAGAGTTACGAAAATTTTCCGATTTTATGGAATATAAAACTAAAAGAGTATTTGGATACAAAATTGAGAAATTATCGGAAGAATTGGAAGCTGAAGGTCCAGTTGGAGATATGACAGTAAAGCATCTGAAAGCAAAAATAAAAAGCATTAAAGATGTCTACCGCCAAGAATTGGACAAAATTGAGAAATCGAAAAAAACTGGTACAGGAACAGATGATATATATTGTCCAAAATTGGTTTGGTTTGGTTTAGTAAAGCTGATTTTCTACGGGAAATTATTTCAATAAGAGTGTCAAAATCAAATCTAGTAAGTACATATACACTAATAAAGACAAAACGCACAATAATTATATTCATTGCTGTAAGGCTGTTTACATTTCAATACCACCATTTTTTCAATTGCCATGGAACAGAACCCTCATTCATAAAATACTCGGCATAGGTACTTCGTATATTCTCCGCTTCTCGTTTTTAATTATTGCTGCCCAAGTTGCTCACTGATTGTAGTCCATTGGTATGATTTTGCCAGATTCCCGGTAGTGTAACTGCACAAGTATTTAGGTCTTCGCTGTCAATGAATTGTGGGGTAAAGTATGTATTGGAAGTCATTCGTAACCAACTGTGTAAACTACAAGCAACCCATATTACTTTATCAATGGTATCTGGTAGTAATTCTATTGGCCTTTGAAATACTCGAAATCGCCACACAAGTATGCCAAATACATTTTCTACTCTCCGAGCTCTGGAGAGCCTATAATTAAAAACTTTTTCGACATTTGATAAATTGTTTTTACTATTTGGTTTCATTAAATTTGTTCTTAAGGGAAATGCATCGGCAGAATAATAACATATTTGTTAGGGAAGTGAAACAAATTATTCTGAAGGGCTATGTTTAAAGTTAAATCTCTGTATATTGCACTATCGCTTGCACGACCATTTCCTCCAACATCTATGGATCTGAAACAGTAGGCTGCATCCACCATAGTGAATAAAATTATGCTGTATATGCCTTTATAATTACAAAATGAGGAACCGCTGTTTGGTGGGCATTTAACTTGAACGTGCTTCCCATTAATTGCACCACAACATCTAGGAAAATTCAATATGCTATGAATTTGTTGTATTTCTTTCCATTCGTCAGTTATTGAGGGCACCTGAAAATACAATAAAAAGACTTGAAATGCATATGCTTCAATATCTGCATTATTTATTATTTTCAGAATATAGATCTTACAGAGGACGAAGGCAAAACAAGTACAGAAGAAGAAAAATCAGAATCGAATGCAGACAAGGAAACATTGGACGAACAATCCAATTCATCACAGAAAAGAGTTCTTCATTCACCGATCATTAAACTTCCTCCTCCCAAAAGATCCGAAGCCACACAAAAACCATCAGTTGTACATAGTGCCCTTGAAGAATTTAATGAAATTGTTTCAAAAGTGAACAAACAAGACGAATTTGATGTTTTTGGGTAATGTGCCTCTGCATAGCTTCGAGAATTACCTACTAGGGTAGCAATCATACTGCAACAAAAAATGCAAAATTTGATTACAAATGCAAAACTTTCATGTCTGCAACCTTCACTATACTAAGGAAAGTTTTGACTATTTGTTGAAAATGGCAAGGAGCACTGTCTATTTGAAGCCACATTCTTCTTCTAATATTCAAAGGGATGTTCTCAAGCAGAATGTAAACGTCTCTTCCAACAAACCCTAAAAATGTTATACCATTCATGTGTCCATACAAAAAATAAGGTCCTATAACGTAATCACCAAATACTCCACCATACACATCTAAACATTAATTCTGATGGTCAACTGTTCTATTTAAGTGACGGTTTTCTCTATCATAATAATGGGACAAATGTCGATTTACTAGACCATTATTATCAAAAGTTGATTCGTCGGTGAACAAAATGAAGTTGAAAAAATCTTCTTCGTCTCCAACTCACTTAAAAGCCCATATGCAACGTTCAATGCGTCGTTGAAAATCGGTACCGTACAAATGTTGATATAGCTCGATATGGAATGGGTGAAACTTGTAATTTTTAGGAATCCGTCTTACACTGGTACGGCTAGTGCCTATCTCATTAGAAATTCTTCTTGAGCTTGAATTACCAGTTACCAATCCTAAGGTACGGAACTCATTTTCTTCGATACCAGTCTTGTTTTATTCAGATGAGCAACACTTCCTGTCGCAAAGCTTTTTTGCTATTAGAAGCCACTTGAATGTTGTCGCTGATAATCTCATACCAGAGGATACAAGATGCAAAAAAAAGATAAACTGTGGAGGATCACACCTCTTGCAGACAAATTCAAAATGGTTGTTTATCTTAAGATCGCCGTCCGACAGTAGCTGTTGATGAGCAGATGATCCCTTTTACAGGTGTATGCAATGTTAAACAGTGCATAAGGGGCAAGCCAAACCCGGGGGCTTAAACAATTTTGTATGTGCCACACCAGGGTAAAGGAACGTTACCCGAAGTTTGCGATGTAGATCTAGGAGTTGGACCATCTGCTGTAATACGTTTGAGGAGGTCGTTACTTCCTGGTATCCAGGTATTTCTTGAGCGTTTTTTTACATTCCACTTTTAAAATATTTACTGAACAAAAAAATCGTGTGTACGGGAACAATAATGGAGTCTAGGATACCAGCAGCTGCACATTTAACTGTAAAAAAAAATTCAAAAATTTCCTAGGGGTTTTATAGAACAAACTGTTGGAAATTACGGGAGAGTCAACTTCGTGCAATGGTTTGATTAAAAACCCATTTTAATACGCTCAGTAGGCTTAGGGGGGCAACCTGCAGATCATTGCAAGACACGGTCTAAAAAGCTTCTAAATATGTGAGCTACTTCGCCCTAACATAATAAAGAGTTACAATGACTCCATAGGAAGAATTGATTTAATAGACAGGATGATAAGTTACTGCAGGGTGTCTGCTAGAACAAAGAAGTGGTGAAAACGATTTTGCACTTGATTGATTTAGCGATAGCTAACTCGTAGATTTTATATCGCGAGGACAGAAAAAACTGAGTGACAAGACATCTACCATTCTAAAATTCTTTGATTTTAAAATTCAAGTGCAAACTACTTCCTTGAGGAAAAAAATTGTAACGATGAAAATGGCAAAAATATTTTAAAGTTGTGGTTAACAAGGCACAATCCTGGAGGCTATGCTCCATCGCCACAATCAGCCCCAACAAAACAAGTTATGAAGCATTTGCCTAAATTAGTGAATTAGTGAAGTGAAAAATTCAGTGAGGTGCAAATTCCCTAATTTCCAAAAAACCAAACTTTTTGCACAACATGTAACGTTTATCTATGTATTACCGCCGAACGTAATTGTTTTTATGATTGCCATCTCTCTGTAAAGTAAATGTTAACTAATACAGAACACTTTTTTTGTTTGCCAACATAAATTTTCACTTGACTTCGGTGTACACTAAAATAGACAAAAAAAAATTTTACACCTTGGCTCAAAAAATCTCAAAAAATTAATTTAAGCTTTTCTACTCATAATTCGTCAATAGGGAAAGTTTCATGAATTTCTGTCAAACCGTTTTCAGTGGGGCCTGAGGGGATATACACTGCTCATGACTACATAACAATGACAAATATTTATACAGGCTAGCTTTAATAGACTTATAAAAGAACCTCACTTTAAACCTAATATACTCGGTGTCAAATATATAAATATAAACGTGTATATTTGTTAGATTAGAGTACAAAAAAAAAGTAGCGAATTTATTAATATTACTTTGAAGTTTCTAGTACCCGTCCTTCTGGTAGTCCTCACAACTTACAAGGGAGGTCAAAACCTCACATTGATATATGGTCGTATATATATATATATATATATATATATATATATATATATATATATATATATATATTATACGTAAAAAGTAAATTATGAAACGGGAAATTATAAGTGAGATAATTTTAAGCCTCAGATTTAGTAATTTCTAATGCCTGGATCTTTATGAAAGCAAATAATTATAGGATTCTGGTTTAGTTTATCGCTTTTCCAACACTCTGCACTTGGTAAGTGCATATATATATATATATATATATATATATATATATATATATATATATATAGGGTGTCCACAAACTCTTTTCACAAAAGAAAACTGCAGATTCTAGAGCTGATTTTATGTCGATTTAACGTAAATTACCTTAATACAGAAATACTTCCTAAGAGAGCTGGAGCTCTTGGAAGATGGCGCTCTAACATCCGTTTAATTCAAAAATCTTCAAAATAGTTGCCCTTTAAATGATAGCGTTCTGTACATTTATGTAGTGGCTCGTTTGGACGTGGGATTGGACATTGTTATTCACAAGTTTTTTGTTTTTCAAAATTTCGCAATTTTAACATAAAATTTAAAAAATTTCAATTTTTTTCTTAAAAGAATGATACTCTTGTCTGAAGTCGCTACGACGCACCATTTTCGAAATGAGTTGATTTGAATGTTTCATGTGTAAATCATACTTTTATAAAATTAACTAACGAATTCATTTACAATTATGAAAGATGGCTTTTTGAAATGAAAATGATACAAGCCTTCCTTATGTAGAATGTTCCACACAGAAAATTTTGATACATTGGTATACATTGCAGCCAACCTTCTTACGCTTAATTCGGGATTGTACTCATTTTCCATTAAAATATCATCCTGATATTCTTCCATTACGTCAGCATGTCTTCCCGTTTCATTATTTTTAGGAATTACCGATCCTGTTTCCCTAATTCTTTGATGAAGAAGCGTAAATGATTTAGGAGCAGGATGTCTTCTGTAGAAATTTATCTGCATATCTACGTGATGCTGCCCGAGCGTTGCATTGCATTTCGCCGTACACTACGTGCATCTCGGTATATTCATCGTTACTAAACGAAACCATTCTAACAATATTCAAGTTTTTCTATTTACGGTAATTTAACTAAACAATAAAAAAGCTTTCACTTTAAACTTATTTGACACTTTAACCTCAACCAGTATCTGTAATACTAGTTATTTTGACGTTCACGCAATTGTTATTTTGTTTATTTTCCATAGCCGTCGTTCATAATTGTAAATGAATTCGTTAGCTAATTTTATAAAAGTATGATTAACATATGAAAAGTTTAAATCGATTTATTTCGAAAACGGTTCGTCATAGCGACTTCAGACAAGAGTTTCATTCTTTTATGAAAAAATTGAAATTTTATGTTAAAATTGCGAAATTTTGAAAAACAAAAAAAACATATGAATAACAATGTCCAATGCCCAAACGAGCCACTAAATAAATGTACAGTCCGCTATCATTCAAAGGGAAACCATTTTGAAGATATATGAATTAAACCGATGTTAGGGCGCCATCTTTCAAGAGCTCCAGCTCTCTTAAGAAGTGTTTTTGTATTCAGGTAATTTACGTTAAATCGACATAAAACCAGCTCGCTGGCTCGCTCGCTCGCTCTGCTCTCTCTCTCTCTCTCTCTCTCTCTCTCTCTCTCTCTATATATATATATATATATATATATATATATATATATATATATATATATATATATATAGGGTGTCCCAAAGATTTGGGGGTGGAGGGTTACGCCTATACTGTTGATTTAATAAAAAATCTTATAACAGATTATTGTGGTCAACAATGAGGAGCATCTTGCAAAAATATGTTTGTGGATACGGGGTGTCCCATTTTCGGGAAATACACTAAACATGTGTTTTTTTTTTAATAGAACACCCTATATATTTTTATATATTTGAATTCTCTGTTAAATACTGAGTAAAATGATATAAGGTACTATGGGTCTACGACTAACGGTTCCTAAGTTATTGACATTTCTATGTAAAAAAATTAGTCAATTAAGTAGGCTCCTGTTCTGCCATCTGAAAAGATATCGGAGTGAAATTTTGGGATTTGTTTTTCCAATCTATCTGGTTTTAACTTCTACATTCAGATTGCAGACCCTTTTCTTTGCATATACAGGGTGGTCCATTTTGCTCAATGTTATTTTCTCATTTTTTAAATGGCACACCCCTATATTTTATTATAGATTTGAATAGCATTTTTTACGGGCTTTCAATAGATACCCACTTTTTATTACTCATCCCTAAGTGTTTTTGAATTATTTAGTGATAAAGTTGAAAATTGTAAACATTTTTTATTTTTGTTGTATTTGTCACAATATAAAATAAATAAAGACAATAGCATAATTCAAAGAAAAACAAAAATGAAACAAATCTAATTGCTGTAAAACCGTGAAGCTATAAGTTTATGACACAATTCAACATTTTGCAACGCTTGATAATTATTTATTCGTAGAACTGCATAACATAAAGTTTAACTTAAAACTTAACGTAAACTTTAAAATGGGAGTAAAGAGCATAATGCCTCAGTAATTTGAAGTTTTATGTTGGATTGTAGTAGGCAAATCCCTATACACCTCTTGTTTCACATATTCCCACAGAAAAAAGGTCTGGGGGAGTGAGATCGGGTGATTTCGCGGGCCAAACAATGGGACCAGCGCGACCTTTCCAGTAATTTTCGCGCCAATTTAATAAAAACAGTCGTACTCGATTATGGTAGTGCGGCGGGGATCCATTATGTTGGTAATACATAACTTGTCGAGTATGTGGATTCACATTTTCCAACAACTGTGGTAAATCTTCTTGAAGGAATTGCAGATATCTTTTGCCTGCCAGGGAGCCATAGAAAAAGAAAGGTCCTATTACATCAGTGTTGATAATAACACGCCACACATTCATAGTCCACTGATGCTGGTAATCTACTTGTACCCAGTGTGGATTTTCAACGGAGTAATAGTGACTATTATGTTTATTAACGACTCCTATGCTATTAAAACTTGCTTCGCCGCTAAATAGCACAAAGTCAACAAAATTGGCTTGTTGGTTAATTTTGTCCAGAATAATATTGCAAAATGCGACACGAGTTGCGAAATCTTGCGGTCGTAGGCTGTGATGCAAACACAAATGGTATCGGTGATATTTATGTTTGCTTATAATTCTTTGCATTGAACCTTTGCTCAGATCTACTTGTACCGCAATCTCACGAACACTTATGTGAGGATTTTCTTCTAAATTTAATAAAACTGTCAACTTGTTTTCTTCGTTTGTAACTGTACGATTGTAGAAGTTAAAACTAGATAGATTGGGAAAACAAATCTCAAAATTTCATATCTTTCTCGGAAAATGTATCAAATTTATTAGGACCTCTAGACCAAATTTAATATCTGAGAATGTATATAAAAATATATAGGGTGTTCCATTAAAAAAACACAATTTTAGTGTAGTACTCGAAAATGGGGCACCTTGTATATACAAAAATATTTTTACAAGATGCTCCTCGTTGTTGACTACAATAATCTGTTATAAGATATTTTATTAAATCAACAGTACAGGCGTAATCTTCCACCCCCAAATCGTTGGGACACCCTGTATATATATATATATATATATATATATATATATATATATATATATATATATATATATATTTTATCTATACGCATTAAGATGGCATCCGGTCCACAAACATGGTTAGTTGGCGTCCACCGGTATACACTGTTTACGTTTATAGTACAAGGTAGCTTCTGAGCGATGTGTAGGTTTAGTTGGCGTCTAGTGAATACCTTTATACCTTATACGACACGTGATCTCTGTATATTTAGTTAATGGTATGAGTGGGCGTCCCTGCTGTGTTGCCACATATTTATCTAATTTTAGAACAAATAACATTTAGCTGTGGTTTTATCCATAATGTTACTTTTTATTCTATGCATTTACCTTTATATTAAAAGCGTTTATAACATGAAATTGATGATCTTCTTAGGATGTTCCTTTCTAAAGTCAAATATGAATATAAACTCTAGAAAAATTATTGATAAATAGCTATTAAAAGGTATTAATGTCCAACTATCTGTCAGTATTCTAAAAATATGAAGACCAAGTTTTGCACGTTGCACTGTAAACATTTGAGTATTTGTTATTGCATAGCCCAACTTTCAATATTATCAGAGAGTAAAGCCAATTTATTATCATATCATATTCAGTAGCATTGCCCTTATTGTGCAATTCGTGACCAAATAAAAAGAAAAATAACATTTAAATTAAGGCCGAAAATTAGCTGAGTGTATTTCTTACAGTGATAGATTAAAGCCTCTAATACAACGTACTTTGATTAGTTTCTAAATCTCGTAAGACTTCTTCAGCACAAAATTGATCCATTTATTGGATGCAAGGAATTAGAAAAGGAAAATTAGTAACAATAGTTATTCAATTCCTTGCCTTAAATCAAGCAATAGTTTTTAATATCCTGGGACGTCTCAATACGTATTTTAAAATGTGTTTTTTAGGTCTTTATACTTCAATACTAGTTTGCTTATGTTACCTAACCAATGCTACAATATATAACGTAAATGCGGCAAATAAGGCCCAGTTAAGAAGAAATACTTTACCAAAAAAAGACGAAAACCAACCAACAAAAACCAAGATTATTCTAATTCGAACTATCGTAAATTAAACTAAAAGTACATTCGCAGTTTAAAATGTAAGGGAAACTTTTTATATGCTTCCAAAAGAAAGTTACGAATGCGCTTTATTACCCGAAATAAAATAAATGAAAAATCGCAAATCAAATTCTTCGCAAAAAAAAAAAACTTAATCACAACGTACACTGATAAAGTCATGTTTATCGTCTTTTGCGAAACCAATACATATTTCCAGGCACCAAGTGCCACAAATAACACACCTCCTCGTAGATAATCGTTCTGGTTGTTGCACACAAAGCAATATCAAGAACCGCTGTCTAGTAGGTTACCCTTTAGGCATTTTCTCACTAACACATTCGATGATGATGCTATTGGTTGTTTCTTTATTTATTTCTCTACACTATAGCTTTGGATTTAGAAGTTGTTGAAGAGAACAGGTCTTTAGTTACCAACAGAGCCTTGTAATTGAGAGATTTCATTGAAGTCTTGCTTCCTTTCAATTTAAACAGTTCAGGCGTAGGGAGCAATTCTTTAAAAGATTTATCGAGAAATTCAGTTTCTGCTTCTGTCTGTGTCGTACCATTAATTTTGACAGGTGTTTCAGAAGAGTTTTTGATCCTATCAGGAACTTCTTGCTGGATAATATTCTTCTCATACTATGGGGAATGTCATCCGCAGAGTCGTCTGAATAAGGATCGTTGGACTGCACATCGTTAACATTATTAGGCTGAATATCGTTCCCATTATTAGCGTTATTCTGATCAATTTGAGTAGTGTTAGGTCGATCAGTTGGTAATCAGTGGGCGAAAGATGAATCAGGAATTACAATAGGATCAACTGGATATAATACTGTCGCTCGAGGGTGTCATGGAATTGGGCCAAACTTTAGAAAAAATTTAGCCAAAGCGAGATTTATTCAAGCGACGTTCTGGAATTGCTTCCCACTTAATTCAATAAAGGAACCGTTTTAATAGGAAACCGAAAATTAATTTTTTTTATTATAGTCTATGCGTGAGGGTACAGGATTGTACATTCGCGCGTGTGTTTCTGGCCACGATAAATTAAAAACCGCTGCAAATTGTATCAATACTTCCACATCAAAAATATCGGTTTTCTATAAATAACTCGAAAACAATTAAACTTACAAGAAAATTACAAGAATGCTTTTCAATAAGAAATTTGATTTTCTATTCAAATCAAAATTTCAAAAAAATCGTGTGGATGGGTTCCAAAATCGAGTTTTTTGGAAATATTTTGAAAATGATAAAATTCTCGAAAAAATTACAATATCACACACACACACACACACACACACACACACACACACAATATATATATATATATATATATATATATATATATATATATATATATATATATTATATAATATATTCGTATCCAAGATACCGGGTTTAAAAGGAAGTTTTTTATACACATTTTTTACGATTATGTAGAAACTACTGGCAACATTATAATGAAATCTTTATGAATATGTTTTGGAAGCAGGCACACCCCATGAATTTGTTTTTATATCTGGCTCTCATAGAAGGCGCTAGTTACATGCTTCGCACCGAGAAGTTTTAAATATAACTTTTTTGAGGTTAGATTTTCTAGTCCAAATTTTAAGTGAACTTAAACATTATTCAATCTTACACCCGAAAGGTACTACTGGTAATATTCCATATTGTGCACCGTTTTCGGAATATTTTGATTTGAAAATGATAAAGTAATAACGGAAGCTTGTATAAAGTAAGTATTCTTATTAAAAACTAAAAACAATAACTTTAATCTAAGGCTAAAGTGATTAATTAAACAAAGAACCACAAGAAGAAAATTAAAATCCTATTATTCAATTCAAAGAATTGACGTAAATATAATCTAAACCTACATTAAACCTATTTGTATGCTACGTTGAGATCAAAAATCATGAAGATAACATTCAAGAAATGTCATCAGTACCGTGATATATGAAGAAGTTCAGTAGCACTCCGCCTAGGTAATAAAATAACAAATAATGTCATGGGTTACGTTGATATAATACAATCTCACTATATATACAGGGTGTTTAAAAAAAGGTGGCCCTGTTGATAGGATAGGTAGAACGTATCCCATGAATCTGGATCTCATAGAGGATGCTAGTTACACGGTTCGTAACGCGTAGGTTTAAACAACTTTTTGAGGTTAAATTTTCTAGTCCAAATTTTAAGTGAACTTAAACGTCATTCAATTTTACACCCGAAAGGTACTATTGGTAAAATTCCATACTGTGCACCGTTTTCGGAATATTTTGATTTGAAAATGATAAAGTAATAACTGAAGCTTGTATAAAGTAAATATTCTTATTAAAAAATAAAAACAATAACATTAATCTAAGGCTAAAGTTATTAATTAAACAAAGAACCACAAGAAGAAAATTAAAATAAATTTGAGTAAAAACATGAAATATTCAATTAGTTAGAGTAAGTGTTCAAAATGTCCTCTGTTTCGCGAATACACAATTCTGTCCTTTTTTCTAAAGAATGCATTAATCTTCTAGGCGGTTAAGGATCAGCTATGAAGTCATTAAAGTGTCTTGCAACTCTTGACGTGAGTTTATCTCTGTAAAATAGACTTTCCTTAAGATACGGCTGTGTAGTCCAAAGGATTGAAATCGCATGACCGTGGAGGCCAATGAATCGAAGCTTCTACACATCTACCAATCCATCGATTCAGATAATGGTTACTCAACCAATTACGACACCTTCTATCAAGGGACGGGGAGCTCCATCATGCATAAAAGTATAGATCTTCGCTCATTTAGCGTTAAATCTTCTAATATCTCGAATAAATTATTTTTTAAAAAGCCAAGGTACACACTACCATTTAAATTTCCAGGTAGAATGTGATCACCAATTAATCTTTTACCTAAGGTTGCTGCCCAAACATTAACTTTAAACAAGTGTTGGTAATGTGATACCCGTTTAACATGTGGATTCTCATCACACCAGTAGTGTGCATTATGAGAGTTAAACATTCCTTGTCGCAAAAGGGTGTCTCGTCGGTAAAAAGGATACATTTAAAAACATTGGGATTGAGGGCTGTCATTTCTTGTAACGTTTCACAAAAATCCACTCTAATTGGTAGATCGCCTGGCAAGAGCTCTTGGATTTGTCTGTAGCGATAAGGATGTTGCTGCCGCTCCTTGAGTATGCTCCAAGTGCTTGCAGAAGACGTATTTGTGTGTCATGCCGTATTTCTTACGCTAATTGTTGAATCTTGATCCACTAAGCCTGAAATGATATTCTCTGAATGGGAAACTTTTCTGCATAGCGCGTAACCGCTACACTACCGTTTTCTGAACACTCGCCTAAGGTTAATAACATGAATACATTTTCATTATTAATTGATGTATTTTCAACAATATTAAATGTTACTAACGTTACCTTCTTAATAAATGTCGGTTTCCCATGGTTAACTGATTGCATTTTGAACACTTACTCTAATAAATATTTCATGTTTTTAGTCAAATTTATTTTAATTTTTTTGTTGTCATTCTTTGTTTAATTAATAACCTTAGCCTTACGATAATGTTATTGTTTTTGGTTTTTAATAAGAATACTTACTTTATAGCAGCATCAGTTATTACTTCATCATTCTCAAATCAAAATATTCCGAAAACGGTACAAAGTGTTGAGTTTTACCAATAGTACCTTTTTGATGTAAAATTGAATGATGTTTAAGTTCACTTAAAATTTGGAGTAGAAAATTTAACCTCAAAAAACTTGTTTAAAACTACTCGTTACGAACCGTGTAACTAGCATCCCCTATGAGAGCCAGATATAAAAACAAATCCATGGGATGTGTTCTAGCTATCCTAGCAACATGGCCACCTTTTTTTTACACCCTGTATATATAGTGAGATTGTATTATATCAACGTAGCCCAGAATATTATTTGTTATTTTATGACCTAGGCAGAGTACTACTGAACTTCTTCGTATATCACGGTACTGATGACATTTCTTAATTTTCTTGAATGTTATGTTCATTATATTTGATCTCAACGTAGTATATAAATAGGTTTAGATTATATTTACGTCAATTCTATGAATTGAATAATAGGATTTGTTCTATACAGGGATCACTGCTAAAGTTCGCGGAATCTACACCTTGCAATGCTAAAGTCCTCCGATTGTCATAATCAAACACATAGTACAACTGACAGTTTGATTGTAAACCGAACAGTTTCATTTCAGTAGAATTTTAAAAGTAGTAAGTTTGTGAAAAATGGATATTTTGAATCGTGATGATTTTTTATGACTTTCGATACGGTTTAACTCCACAGCAATGTTTGGAAAAACTAAAGTTGTTATTTGGTGATGAAGCACCGTACAAAACCATAGTCTAAAAAAGGTTTGCAGAATTCAAACGTGGAAGATCTACTTTTGTTGATGATTTTTGCGAGAGTCGAGCATGCACTTCTGTTGTGGCAAAGAATATTGATGCTGTGTGTGAAATGACTTTATTAGATCAATATAGTTAGGTTGCAGTAGTTTTGTCTAACTTATCTAAAATATATGCTCGCACCACATCGGCACCACATCGTATATATATATATATATATATATATATATATATATATATATATATATATATATATATATATATATATATATATATATATATATATATATATATATATATCAATATACAGTGAGATACAGGCATCCTTAGGCATTGCGGCGAAACAAATATAAATTCTGAAATAACATTTAAATGTCAGGAAGCTTTGTACTCGTTGCATCTAAACAGAAGCTCAAGAAAAAGCCCGTGTCAACTAGTGCAAAGAAATGCTTAAAAAATTTAACAATGCTTGTTCAAATGCTGTATATTACATTGTAACAGGTGACGAAACATGGATATATTCATATGAGCCTGAAACTAAACATAAATAATCTGTATGGATGTTCCAAAATGTATTTATTTATTTAATGAAGATAGCATAAAAGCTAATTAATAAACATTTAGACCCTTAATTATTCGTCTCTTACAATATTACACCTACAGTAAACATAACAAATATACTGCTAATATCGCATTTCTAGTTAACAACTTCATTTTTAACCCTACATAACAATTTCTTTTTAAATATATTAATACCCTCCGTTTTCTTAATATCTAGTGATAATTCGTTATAAGAAACTACTTCCTTATCAAAAATAGATTGTTTTGTGCTCTTTAATTTTAGACATTCGACATAGAAGTTATTCCTATTCCTCCTATCGTAAGGAAGCGGTAAACAGAGGAACATACGAAGACATACGATGTGGTGCGAGTATATATTTTAGATAATTTAAACAAAATTACTGTAACCTAACATAATTAAATTAGATTAAAAAAACTACTGTAACCTAACAAAAGTAGATTAGATAAACAAAACGACAGTAACCAAAAAAAAAAAAAAAAATTGGACGGGCCGGGATTCGAATCCACACCAACAGCGTGGAAGACGACCACTACACCACCAGTGCTCTAGCAGTTTGACCACAGAATATAGAAGCTACGCTAAACAGAAGTTCGTGTCAAAATTTATATGGGATTAGGTGTTTGTTTGAGCACGTCCACGCGCATAACTTCAATATGGCCGATTAATGGTTTGTTTACTTGTGTGAATTACGTTTGTTTGAGAATTTTATCATTTTCATTTATTTTTAATAGTTCATTAAATATAACTTTGGACGAGTGCTCCATTTTGGATGTTCCTGAATCAAATGCGTGTGTAGCCAGCTATTTAATAAACATTCCTCTGATATTTGCCAAAAGTATTCAAAGAACAATACAAATCTATCAGTAGGTAAGTTTGGAGACTTCTGGAACACACCACATTTCCAAGGTTACCACTTTATCAAGGCTACCACCTGACCAAGGTGACATAATTACAGTGTCTGACCTACTTTCACAAATGCCCTAATTCCTCGAGGTCCCAAAAGCTTGCACAATACCAAGGTCAGTCATCTCATACATTAGCAAGGTCATTTCTGATGACCACGCACTGAACGCTACCTGTATATCCTATCTATTCACCTTACTTTACGCTTAGCTGATACACACTCTAGAAACCAAGAAAAAAGAAAACGATATATTAATATATTTATTTCTTGTATAAACAAAGACATGTACAATTGTATTATTCAGAAATATGATTTTCTCTAGGAATAAAACATTTTAATTTAGTACAAGTGCAAAAGGTTCTTTCCACTTCCGTTTCATTACATCTGCGTGGACGTGGTGCAAGTAACTGAGCATACGTGCAGTGTGGTGCCCATCGGAGATGCTCCTGTAACGGATTGTCAGATGGTTGCCAGCGGTGTATTCTAAGCCCACACAGAAAACATTCAACCGTGTCGTCTGTAGATGTGGAAATGAACCCTGCCCCAGCAAGTGATGAAGGAGATTGAACTCCAGACCATCTTCGATACGTTAGTAAGCGTTTATCGAAACAATTGTAATACTGAGGATAATAAAAGTTTGGTGGCACGTCGGACATGTTTTAACTGCTGAAGAAAGTAATCGAATGACATAAAATAATTTATTACATACAATACATAGCAAAAAATATGAATAGTCCACATAACAGACTTCGTCACACAGGTAACACGAGTCATCGTCATATACATCATATAACGTGGTTAGGGGTGCTCTACATGATGAGCACCAGTATTCATCATGTGATATGTGGTAAAAAAATGCCCATTTCTCCATATGGGTGTGGTGGTCAACTACGCGGTAATCTCGTGGTTGCAACGAGGAGTAGCATGCATGACATAAACGCATACCACCAACCAGATAGTAGCGAATGTACAGGTCGATTAGGTGAGAGTAGTATTTCAAACTACTACCCGAGACGTGTGTAACAACCCTTTTTGAGTTGTATTAAATTATACCTTAATTTAAGGTCTTTTATTCATTCAGTTGTAAATATAAGAAAATTTATTTATTAATGATTTGTAGCTATGAGGTAGGCAACTTAATTTGCATTTTGGTGTAACTTAAGTGCATATCTTCTTAAGGGTATATATTTCTTAAAGGTTTATACTCCCACTTATTTCTGATCATTTTATTCGCGCATTATGTCATCATGACTTAATTCTTTGCGCAAATCCTTTCGCGCACGACTACCTCATCTAACTTCCAAGGCATCCATTTTTTGACTTCCTGATGAATGTGGTGAGAAGCAGAAAGCTTTTTGTGGTTTTCCGCCTAAATTTTAGTGTAAAGTGCCATGATTTGATGGCACTTTTATTTTAGTTTACTTTTATTTTATTTTTACACTTTTAATTTCACCGCTTTTGATTGCACAATTAATTCTACTGTTACGTACGCTTTCATTTTATGATTGCGTTGTGCTTTAATGCAGAGTTTAAAGTTTGATTACATTTATTATATGAACGTTCGAGAAAATGCAATAAATATTGGTTTATTCAATTTCAAGAAGATAAAATTTATAAGAAATAAAATTCCAGTTTGGGTGTGGCTTACTACGTAAAGCATTATTTCAAGATATTACGCAATATTGTGGCAAGGATGACATCACCTCAGTTGAAATTTCCGTAATCCTTTAGATACCAGAGGTTATTAAAAAATTTGTGTACAAGATTTTACGAACAGGTATTTGATATTCAATGATTTTTTTAGTAATTTAAGACTATTTTTAAGATATATTTTATTTAACCATATCATATTAACTGTTAATAAACATAGTTGTATATTTTTTATTTTTTTACAACTCGGATTAGTTATTCCAAGCATTATTAAAAATAACTTGGCGTCCGAGATCACTTTATTAGTGTTACATTGCAATTTTTTATATTTATATTTTGTGGTAATCAAGCAAATCAAAAGACAGGCCCTATATTAATCTACCGATTTGAGTCATAGGCATTATTTGTGGTGAATGGTTAGTATCTCCAGTTAGTTTAACGATTTGTGTTTTTGGAGAACTTTTTACTCTTATTTCTTTATTCATTTATTTACAACCAATTTATTCCATTATTATTTTTTTATACCATTTATACCAGTTCGACCACATTTTTATACGTATTCGTAGATTCGCTTGCCCAAGGTGTCGAACCATGCCGAATCCCACTTTACATCTTCATATTGTTTTCGAAGCACTGTTGTAGTAGGTGGTAGTAATTCTTTTTTTTCAAATTTTACTCAGTTAGGTATAAGGTTACATACTCGTCGCGCACAAAGATTAAGTAATGATAATGGTTGGTAGACCTCAGGTGTATTCCAATCGACTTGAACAAGAGTGGCTGACATACTGAATATCGTGGAAACTGTACAATAGTATACGTGTTATCCCCTCCTTTTTAACTCAAAAAAGACCTTGTGGAGGCGTAGTTAACTTCGTGTAAGAAGGAGGTGACCTCGGTTTTGTATTGAAGAGGAAGGAGAGGTAACTTTAACCAAATTATTGACAGAAAACCTTGAAGCAGTGGTCCCTTCGGTATTGACAGGTAGCGTTGGAACTGTGAAGCTGTCAAGATCGTTGTAGTAATACGTGTTAATAATGTCGAGGTAACGTCACTGACCCTGCAGGTAAAAAAGAGAGGGGAATATGGGATGTAAATACAGAGGTAGTGTATGTGAAGTCAGTATCGTACATAATGGAGAACATTTTACGTCAAGCGGTAGAAAAGGCGGAGATTGCCAGTATTATAAATTCAAGTGAGTGTCGTGATACTTTAATTAATAACGTGCAGTATTACATAAACAAAAGTAAGTCGAAGTATGTTAGTGTCGGTCTGTCACCTCGATTCAATTTTGAAGCAGTCGTGAAGCTTGGTGGATCTAAGAGTAGTGGAGTGACGTTTGATAAGAAGGAATCGCATTTACTTATAGACAATCAGGGAATAATTACAAATTCTTTCTACTCAGCGAAGGACCATGGCTACCTACAAAGATGGGCTCGAAAACTGTATCGTATGAAACAATTAACAAGAAGAAACTTATTCGCATCAATGATTGTGAAGAATCAGAAATCTGTTTAGGATGGGAGTCTGTAGAACAGTTATGGAGACTTCTTAAGATAATAAGTTATCGATTGGATCTAATACCTACTATGAACTTTTCATTATTTTATAATAAAATAATAAGTGCAGTAGCGGAAATGTCTGAGCTTGACATAGCCAGGTTAATAATACCATTGCAGGATATATTCGATCCCAATATAGTATGTTTTATTTAAATTCTTGAATTTGCCAAGGAAAAACTTAATATTGATGTAGAAGTTGCCAAAGCGGAAAAGTAAAAATGGGGGGGGGGGACGAGCACATAGAGAACAGAGATATATAATATATGTTAGTCAATATGTAAATATATTATAGTGCAGAGTCGTGGACTAAAGCTGTGGACTGTGTTAGTGCAGTGCAAAGACTAATATGTCAATTTCAATCAGTAGAATTTGATGCTGAACATGAAAAAGGGTATGGGATGGATAGGTTTAGTGATGACTATTTAGATAATTTAGTTAATAAGTATGGGGGAGGAAGACGTCTTTGTGAGAAATACTTGCAAACGCATGATGATGGTATAGTGTGCATTTGTTGTATGAATCGATTAATAGAAGAACTTAAAGGCAAGAAATAGAACGGTATTTACCAAGTTATGAGTCATTAGATGACGACTCGCCAAGTGAAGAAGGTGTGCATTAATGAGTCCACAAACGTAGTTCACTGTATAATAGCATGGAACGTTGTGCATAGGCAGGCGCGAAAAGGTGAATGGGAACGGTTAGCTAGAGATTCTGCCCGATTTAAAAAAAAAGTATAGAAGATTGTGATACTATAATCTCACCAATCCTCGAAAATCAGCACCGTCAGTATGTGTTTGTCAAACGCTTTAGTAGTATGTAGTGTTATATGTATATGTTAACATAAATAAAAACATTCAAAATAAAAAAATTATTTATTGCATAATAATAGTACAACATATAGAAGTAAGCGTACTCAACGTTTATATAATATCTTTGTTGGAAATCTAGGAATTGTGAGAATTATCATTACCCAGCCACTTAACGAAAGATTTATTCCCTTGACGTCGGATTACACGTTCAATTAGGTGAATGTCAGGATGTTTAACACTTTGAAGTTCCGGCTCATAGAACCGTCCTTGAATCTCTTCGTCACGACTATCGCGTAAAGTGTAGGTAATTGGGCTTGAACGTTTTACTGTTGATATTTGAAAGACTTCGTAACTCCAATTAGGTGTGTGACCCTTAGAGAATATTAAAATACTTATCTTTTTTGGGATTTTTTAACGGTGTACATTAAGTTATACAATCTAAACGTTTCGATAACACTTACAGTTATTTTCGTCAGTAGTAATGTTTGTTAAAAATTGTTAAAGATGTAGTAAACAATTTTGTCAAATTTGAAAAATTCAAACATAAACATAAGCCTGCTATTAATATAACAGTTTGAGAAACGTATAAGCCAACTATAAAATTGTAGTAAAGAATAACTAGGTCATTAAAATTAAATATTGTTAAACTGCCTCAAAGATGACAAACCAGAACACTCTCTACGACGAAAGCTAACAATGAAATTTGCCAGCCAAAAAACACATTTAACAAAATTTAATCGAGTTATGATGTAAGTGTAAAGTTGTGAAAAACTTCAATTTTAAAATGATAGAAGCATTCACAAATCCAAACATTACATCAAATAAAATAACCCAGTTAAATCTAACAAAGAGATATCTTTATCAATAATTGGAAGTGTTATTAACAATGAAAAGCATAATGGAGAACGTTTTTTGTAATTTTTTATTTTAATTTAATTTCAACTACTTATGTTAAATTATAGTGCTGTGGTAATTTTACATATAATTGGTAAAGCATTTGATTCAAGGTCTAGGAAAAACACAGCAAAAAACCTAGACATACCAAAAGTTAAAATTAAAATCAAAATTAAGACGTACCATTATGATTTTTTTTTTTTTAATTATAAGATGCCAAAACCTATTTAAACGGAGATTTTCTTCTTGTCTATTAAAGTTATTACTGTGTTTATATATCTCAATAGCTTCATGTTGTAAACGAACATAATAATGAGTTTGTCTTGACAATATTTCCATACTGTCAAATTGAATGTCATGATTTAGATTATTCTGGGCACGGTCAGCCACAGCAGTCCTCTCTGGTTCACCTAATCTACAAAATCTCATATGTTCTTTGCGTCTTGTATCAAAGCTACGTTTTGTGGTTCCGACGTATACTTTCCCACATGAACAAGATAACTTATACACTACGGAAGATGATAAAGGGTTTGACACATCTTTAGGTGATCTTAAATGTTCTTTGATTTTTCTTGTAGGTTTAAAAATAGTCCTAATGCCATATTTAATTAGAATTTCAATTCTATTTGTAACATTAGCAATAAAAGGAAGAAAAGCAGTACCGACATTAAGAACTGGGTTTTCTTTAAGGTTACGCCTAGAAGGTGTAATAACATTATTAATATCTGTAAGTGAATATCCATTGTTTTGTAAGGATTTTTTAAATATCTATATTCATCCTTCAAAAATTCAGGGTCACAAATTCGTTTTCCTCGATCTACTAAAGATTTAATTACACGAATTTTTTGACGTGGATGGTGGTTGGATAATTTATGAAGGTATCTATCAGTGTGTGTCGGCTTTCTGTAAACCTTAAAAGATAGTGAATTATTATTTTTAGATATTAATATGTCAAGAAATGGTAAACTTCCATTAGTTTCTTTTTCCATGGTAAACTGAATACTAGGATGTATACCATTTATAATAATAATAATAATAATAATAATGCCTTTTATTAGTTTGATGCATACATTTACATTTACATGAAATTGTTTAAAATTACCTATATAAGTATGCATGTGCATGTAACCAACTGGGCGAAGTTCAGTTAGTAGTTACATACGTCACTACTTCTGCTCTTCCACTTAACCCACTTTATTTAGCATGAATTTTGAACGGAAGATTACAGTTTAGAGAGAATTTTATGTATATAGATGTAAATGTAAAAGTACATAGTGATGGTGGACACAGTGTAAATGAATTTAACATAATTGACTAAGCTAGAATTAGAATAAGTAAAGAAAGGATGACTGATTAACTATGAATGAGTAGTTTACTATTTTCAACATTATTTTACTGCAACATTTGACGGTCAAGTATGAATTGATGGACATGCTTTTTAAACTGGTTCGTGGTTAGTTTTTTGCAATAGTCAGGTAGTGAATTATAAACATTGACGATATTATAACTAAAAGAGCGTTCAAAATGTGAGGTTTTATGCCGAGGAGGAGTAATTAAGGAACAGAATCTGGTGTTAGCACTGAACTTTATCTCTTCATAGAGGTACGGTGGTAGTTTGCCAGTAATGATTTTATGGTACAGAGTAGCAGAGTGCACAAATAATCTGTTTTTCATATTTAACCACTATGTATCAATTAATTTGTGTGAAATATGTTCATACTTCCTTACACCATAAATCAAGCGTAGGCAGGAATTCTGAATTTTTTTAATTCTTTGTTTGTCCGTAGCATCTAAGCAAGGTCCATAGAGAACGTCACAGTAGTTAAACTGCGAGAGGACGAGTGACTCACATAGGATAATTTTTAAATCTTGACCAATGCTGTGTCGATTTTGAAAGATCAGTTTTAAATTTAAAAATGCTTTCTTTATCATCTCTGAGACTTGTGTCTTAAATCTAAGGTTAGAGTCCATAATCACTCCTGAACAAGTAATATAGACTCCTTAACACGAATTTGTGCGGCACATTTATGTCGGTCCCTTGCCTTACTTTTACAGAATAGCATCACAGATGCTTTTGATGCATTGAAATGCAACCCGTGCTCCTCAGACGTTTTAATAAGACTGCAGATATCACTATTTAAGCACTCTACCAAAACTCATGCAGTGCTTCTTCTCCATGTATCCAAATAACAAATGTGTCATCTACATATCTATACCAAACTGAAGGTCCTTTAGGTGTATTTTGTAACGCTGATGTTTCAAATTTTTTCATGCAAAAATTAGCTATAACAGGACTAAGAGGACTACCCATTGCTACACCTTCAATCTGTTCATAAAATGTACTATTCCACTGAAAATAAGTTGTAGTAAGACAGTGCTGAAAAAAAATGGTTATGTGCTTTGGAAAAAGATGATCAATGTATTCAATAGTTTCTTTTAGAGGCACTTTTGTAAAAAGTGAAACAACATCAAAACTAACCATTATATCACCCGCTTCAATTTTGAAACTATGCATTTTTTCAACAAAGTCGGCAGAATTTTTAATTTAATGGGGTGTTTTTCCTATATGAGGTTGTAATAAAAATGTAAGATGTTTTGCAAGGCTATATGTAGGAGAACCAATTGCACTAACAATAGGCGTTAAAGGAATATTAGGTCTATGAATTTTTGGTAAACCATATAGTTTTGGTGAAATAGCTTCAGAGTTAGTTAGTTTCTTTTTTATTTCTTCAGGAATAGATGATAATTTAATAAGTTCTTTAGTTTTTAAAAGAAACCTTTTTGTTGGATCTTTTGGGATTTCACGATGTTTCTGGTTCCAACAATTGTTCTATTTTAATGTTATAATCGTTCATATTTAATATAACAGTAGCATTACCTTTATCTGATTTTAATATTATTATATTTTCATTAAGTTTAAGATCAAGTAAAGCACGTCGGTGACGAAAGGTTTCGTTTTAGGTAATTTGTTAACGGTGTTATGTCTAACTTCATGCATCATAGCATCATAGCAGCATCAAAAGGTAATGATTTAATGGAGTTTTCGATATTGGAAATTATAACAGGTATTACTCTTGGTGTTATCGTAAAATTTTCTCCTTTAGAAAGCGCTTCAATAGCATAATCTGAAACAACATTATCAGAATGGTTTATACCTGTTTTTTTTATAATCAATAGATGGTCTATTATTTTGTTGTTTGTATAATTTATTAAATTTTTCTTTTTGACGTTGACATGAGATGTCAAAATTTATTTTCATAGATTTAAACGTTATAGAATCAATTTTATCCCAATCTTCTTTATTCAATATAGATGATATTTCTAAATGTAAATATAAAAGATTTTTACCGGTGTTATCGAATAAGTTCCTAGTAATATGTATTTGATTACGCAGAAGAGCATTTTCAGTTCTTCTGTAAATATTATTCGCTTGTTTGTTATTAAAATTTCTTTTAATATAGATAAACTTTGGGATAATTTTTTGGTCTCGGCATCGTAATAAAAAAGTGAGTGACGATAATAATTGTGCTTTACGTTTCCTTAATTTTTCAAATTGTCTGATAGAACGATAAGTTTTCTCCCCATAAAGGACTGAAATATGCAAATGTAAACTTTCACCATTATCACTCATAATAAAATACTAATTTTATTATGAGTGATATACCTGTCGAAGATATAATTTCCAATATCGAAAACTCCATTAAAGCATTACCTTTTGATGCTGCTATGATGCTATGATGCATGAAGTTAGACATAACACCGTTAACATATTACCTAAAACGAAACCTTCAAAGGGCAACTTATCCTTTCGTCACCGACGTGCTTTACTTGATCTTAAACGTAATGAAAATATAATAATATTAAAATCAGATAAAAGTAAATATGAACAATTATAACATTAAAATAGAACAATTGTTGGAACCAGAAACATCGTGAAATACCAAAAGATCCAACAAAAAAGTTTCTTTTAAAAACTAAACAACTTATTAAATTATAATCTATTCTTGAAGAAATAAAAAAGAAACGAACTAACTCTGAAGATATTTCACCAAAACTATATGGTTTACCAAAAATTCATAAACCTAATATTCCTTTAAGGCCTATTAGTGCAATTGGTTCTCCTACATTTGGCCTTGCAAAACATCTTACATTTTTATTATAACCTCATCTAGGAAAAACACCCCATTACATTAAAAATTTTGCCGACTTTGTTGAAAAAATGCATAGTTTCAAAATTGAAGAGGGTGATATAATGGTTAGTTTTGATGTTGTTTCACTTTTTACAAAAGTGCCTCTAAAAGAAACTATTGAATACATTGATCATCTTTTTCCAAAGGATATAACCATTCTTTTTCAGCACTGTCTTACTACAACTTATTTTCAGTGGAATAGTACATTTTATGAACAGATTGAAAGTGTAGCAATGGGTAGTCCTCTTAGTCCTGTTATAGCTAATTTTTATATGAAAAAATTTGAAACATAAGCGTTACAAAATACACCTAAAGGACCTTCAGTTTGGTATAGATATGTAGATGAAACATTTGTTATTTGGATACATGGAGAAGAAGCACTGCATGAGTTTTTGGTTTTTATAAATGGTATAGATCCTAGTATTCAGTTTTGCATGGAAAAAGAAACTAATGCAAGTTTACCATTTCTTGACATATTAATATCTAAAAATAATAATTCACTATCTTTTAAGGTATACAGAAAGCCGACACACACTGATAGACACCTTCATAAATTATCCAACCACCATCCACGTCAAAAAATTCGTGTAATTAAATCTTTAGTAGATCGAGCAAAACGAATTTGTGACCCTGAATTTTTGAAGGATGAATATACATATTTAAAAAATCCTTACAAAACAATGGATATTCATTTACAGATATTAATAATGTATTACACCTTCTAGGCGTAACCTTAAAGAAAACCCAGTTCTTAATGTTGGTACTGCTTTTCTTCCTTTTATTGCTAATGTTACAAATAGAATTGAAATTCTAATTAAATATGGCATTAGGACTATTTTGAAACCTACAAGAAAAATTAAAGAATATTTAAAATAACCTAAAGATGTGTCAAACCCTTTATCATCTTCTGGAGTGTATAAGTTATCTTGTTCATGTGGAAAAGTATACGTCGGAACCACAAAACGTAGCTGTGATACAACACGCAAAGAACATATGAGATTTTGTAGATTAGGTGAACCAGAGAGGTCTGCTGTGGCTTACCATGCCCTGAATAATCTAAATCATGACATTCAATTTGACAATATGGAAATATTGTCAAGACAAACTCATTATTATGTTCGTTTACAACGTGAAGCTATTGAGATATATAAACATCCTAATAATTTTAATAGACAAGAAGAAAATCTCCGTTTAAATAGGTTTTGGCATCTTATAATTAAAAAAAATCATAATGGTACGTCTTAATTTTGATTTTAATTTTAACTTTTGGTATGTCTAGGTTTTTTGCTGTGTTTTTCCTAGACCTTGAAGCAAATGCTTTACCAATTATATGTTAAATTACCACTGCACTATAATTTAACATAAGTAGTTGAAATTAAATTAAAATAAAAAATTACAAAAAACGTTCTGCGTTATGCTTTTCATTGTCAATAACACTTCCACTTATCGATAAAGATATCTCTTTGTTAGATTTAACTGGGTTATTTTATTTGATGTGATGTTTAGATTTGTGAATGCTTCTATCGTTTTCAAATTGAAGTTTTTCACAACTTTACACTTACATCATAACGCGATTAAATTTTATTAAATGTGTTTTTTTGGCTGACAAATTTCATTGTTTGCTTTCCCCGTAGATTTGTCTGCAGTTTCACAATATTTAATTTTTAATGACCTAGTTATTCTTTACTAAAATTTAATTTTATAGTTGGCTTTATATGTTTCTCAAAACTGTTATATTAATAGCAGGCTGATGTTTATGTTTTAATTTTTCAACTTTGACAAAATTGTTTACAATATCTTTAACAATTTTTAACAAATATTACTACTGACGAAGATAACTGTAAGTGTTATCGAAACGTTTAGATTGTATAATTTAAAATACACCATTAAAAAAACCCAAAAAAGATAAGTATTTTATTATGAGTGATAATGGTGAAAGTTTACATTTTCATAATAAATTAATTGATCCTTTTGTAAACTACATATTTACTTTCCAAATACGTCAATCACTTTTCCTGAAATTATATTTAAGTGTATTGTAAAATCATTACCTAATTATTAATTTTATTTTCTGAAAGAGTCGATATTAAGCTTTTATACATTTTTACCCTCCAACCTACGTATACATGTGTAGATTGCACGGTTGTGCAATCGAATTTTTTTCACTATCGCTAAATCGAGTTATTAGCTCATGTTACAACTTTTCGCCAAGTTTCGCGAAGATCGGCCATCATGTCTGGGAGACTGTGTGTGAGTGTGTCTGTCTGCCTGTGTGGGTGTATGTATTGTATTAGTATCCACGATCACTCCAGAACGAAAATACTTACGTACTTGAAATTGTGTATCTAAGCTTGTTTTCATTTGGATTAGAGCTGTTTAGATTTTGGGAGAAATCCAGCGGCGGAGAGGGGAGGTTTATTAGGCGCAGTTTTTTGTTTTTATCAAATATTTCTGAAACAGCGGCATACTTCAAAGAAATAAAAATATCTAAATATAGACCTAAATTGTTTGATATGACGCATAATTTAGCAGCAAAAAAAAAATTCCTAAGGTAGAATTTAAGTGTTATTTCAATTTTTTTCAATATCCGAATAACAATTAATTTTATATGAAAAAGTATGGACGTATTTTTTAAAGAAAATTGAATTTTATGTAAATTTGCTCTATAAGTGTTATCGAAACGTTTAGATTGTATAATTAAAATTACACCATTAAAAAAAAAACAAAAAAGATAAGTATTTTAATTAATTTATTAAACGAAATTTAGCGAAACGGAATACTGCTTCATAAATTATACGAAAACGAGCAGTTAACAGAAAAACCAATTATACATTCAACAAACCGTAACGATGTAAGACACTAAACTATAACAAAAGTGAACAAAAAAATAAATAAATAAAAGCAAGCTTGCATGGAACTATTTAGGCTATTAAACTTTTCAATTCCTACGCTTCATTTAATTACAATCTTTTGTGTATCCTTTTTATAATTAGCATTAATTTATTAATGTATACACAATATTGTTCATCTACGGTGAATGTCTGTATAGCACGTTTTCCCATTCTAAAAGGAAAATATGCAGAAGTACCTTTCTAACTATGGATCAGCACGCATTACACAATTGAATTTTGTTTAGCTTTGTTTAATGAGATACACCTCGAACATAATTATACTAACCATGCGATTTTGCAAAAGTGCGCCAATAGTATATACATTGATATACTTATCTTATTGGTAACTAAAAAAAGTGATTTTTGAATTTGAATACAGTAAGGGTTGTTCCCCCCTCCATTCTTAATTTTTCAATCGAAGCTACTGGTAACGGATTGTACTTGTACAAGATAAACTTCCGCTTTAATAACACACATTCACGATCAAGATAGTTGCTGGAGTTTAGCATCTAGTGCCATTCATAAAAGTCAATTAACTAATTGGGTTGAAATTTTTATACAAAAAAAGTATCATTGAAGAGTTTTATATGTAATGAAGACGGTGCCAGTTTAAATTTTAAGTAATGTGCCTTTTGGAATTTCAAGTGCAAGTGCGAAGCTATATTTTGTAATGAGGTATGTACAATTGTATATTTGTTAAGCAGCTGCATTGGTTTAGGCCTTTCCCTGTTATATTTATATGATTTAAACAGAGATCTATGTGCGGTTAAACACAGAGTAAGCATATTTTATTAGTTTTAACGACTAACCGCAAAATTGTACTAAACTAGTTAAGAAATAATTCCGCTTTCTAACGTGATTTTTATAAATATTATGTCAAATATGTAATTTAATTTTTTTAATACAAAACGGGTCATAACGAATCATACAATGATTTATATGTTACCAGTAATGGTCAAAATCCGTGTTCCGATTCAAAATACAAAAATAATTAGAAACTGATTTCATGATTCATACCTAAAAAAGAAAAAAAATTTAAACATATGGTTAAGTGTTATAAGAATAAAAAGTTACGACAAAAATGAGGTTATACCTAATAATGTCCACCATTTGCAAGAATATTTTAAATCCGGAAAAAATTTCCAGTTTTAATGTATACATGTAGGTGCACTTTTTTTATTAACAGAGTTAAGTCAAAGTAGGCTATATCGATTTTAGATCATTAATATTTATGATGCGATGTTTTATAGACCAAGATTTTTGTTTCAAAGAATGACGTATTACATTTTTTTTAGATCTGAATCTATAGCAATTTCATGCAATTTTGATTTTTATTATAAAACTTTACAATTGTGATATGACAACAGAATTGCCTCTTTTTAACTTAGTTAATGTACGATACGCTCCACATCTTTTAACAGTTTGAATTGTATTTAGTAAGCAGACATACAACACTTGACAGATAATTCATCTAATTGTTATTATACTAATCTAATCTTTTGTCATTCTGTTTACAAATTACATATAAAAACCGTTACATCTGATTTTATTATAAATATCTTGAATTATAAATATCTGGTGTGGAACACCACACGATCTTCCAACCTACAAAATGGAAATTAAAAGAAATGAATTTCAATAACATTTTTGTAAGTTAATTACGAAAATAGGCAACATTGTAAAAACAGAAACAATGATATATGCTAAACAGAGGTTAATAACATCTAGCTGCTGATTTAAAAAATTAAAAGAAATGAAATAATTTTAATTATAATTTTTTTGGGGTAACTATGTAACCTCTTTTTTTATACGTTCATAACGAAAACAGACAATATTGTACAAACAAAAACAATAATCTATGTCAAAACGACGTTTAAAACTTCATGTCAGATAGAGATTAATACATCATGTTAACGTAAAAAAATATCTAGTGCGGAACACCACACGACCTTCCAACCTACAAAATGAAAATTAAAGGAAATGAAATAATTTTAATAACATTTTTTTAGGATAATTATGCAACTTCATGTGTGACACAGGTTCATAGACATCTAGATGCTAATTTAAAAAATTAAAAGAAATGAAATAATTGTAGGTAATTATAATTTTTTTAGGGCAACTATGCAACCTCTATTTTATACGTTCATAACGAAAACAGGCAACATTGTAAAAATAAAAATATAATCTGTCAGAATGACGTTCAAAACTTCATGTCAGATAGATTGATATATATATATATATATATATATATATATATATATATATATATATATATATATATATATATATATATGTCGTAGGATACCGTTAATTGTATTTTCACGAAAATACGAAGGGTTTCGCGAAAAATTGGATTATGGCGTAAAGGCAGTCGCTTTACGCAATCTGACTAATTCTTACGATCTTAAGCTAGTGTTTTCGCGAAACGCTAATTGAATTTCGCGTTTTCAGTAAACAGCCAGATTAGTTTAGTGGGATGTCAAAATACGTTAACCCTCTTTTGGTTTGCAAGATATTTTTTCTTATATTGGTCGAATTGAAAAATCACTAAATGATTTACGTTGAACTGGTACAACGTCTCCTTCTATTTAGTAACACCTCTCTGGGTGCAAATAGTCAAGTCACGAGGTGAGGTCAGTTTATTTCTACTAAACTAACTGATCAAGTAAGGTTTTATTTCGTTGCAAAATAACAAAGTGCTGAATTATTATTATTGATATGAGAACGAAACAGTTTAAAGATCGAATAAATTGGTTACTATTAAGGGTCGCCATAAGACTTGACTTTCATTAAAAACGTAGTTTGGTTCTGTCGCACGAGCGTGATGCGTCTACCACTGTCCTCCAACCCAGCAGCCCATCTCGCACCTTATTGTTTTAACGTATTTTGTCATTCTACTAAACTAGTCCCGCTATTTCATGAAAACTCAAGATTAGGCTTGTACAAATTAGATCGCGTGAAGCGACTGCGTTTACGCGATAATTCGCTTTTTCGCGAAATCCCTTGTATTTTCGTGAAAACACGATTTACGGTATCCTACGTCGACATATACAAAATATCTGGCGTGGAACACCACACGACCTTCCAACCTACAAAATGGAAATTAAAAGAAATAATAGATATTTATGTATTAAGGGCATAATCTACAATTATGCCAGTGGTACATACAATGTTTTATTTTATTTTGCACCTTGAAACTGGAACAAAATATTAAAAAGATTCAGTATTTTCGGCAAGTTTTTAAATGCAAATGCAGTGAAATAAAGTCGACAGTAGGCTAATTTGTTGTTACTAAGATACTGTGACATTGCTATTATATATCATGTCATGTGTTTGCTGTCAATCATGCTGCTTAGCATCAATGACATTTCCGTGCTATAAAGACCACATTACGCCCGCATTTGGAGGCGTATAATAGATATTTATATATTAAGGGCATAATCAGAAGATTATGGCTAGAGGGAATGTTAAAAGCCCGACGCGAAGCGGAGGGCTTTTATATTCCTGAGAGCCATAATCTACAATTATGCCCGTGGTACATACAATGTTTTATTTTATTTTGCACCATGAAACTGGAACAAAATATTAAAAAGATTCAGTATTTTCGGCAAGTTTTTAAATGCAAATGCAATGAAATAAAGTCGACAGTAGGCTAATTTGTTATTACTAAGATACTGTGATATTGCTATTATATATCATGTCACGTGTTTGCTGTCAATCATGCTGCTTAGAATCAATGACATTTCCGTGCTGTAAAGGCCACATTACGCCCGCATTTGGAGGCGTATAAAGAACATTATGGTGGAAAAATAAAATAAAATAATTTAATAACATTTTTTTAGGATAATTATGCAACCTTTTTTATAATAAGTTAATTACGAAAATATGCAACATTGTAAAGACAAATACAATAATCTATGTCAAATAAACGTTTAAAACTTCAGGTCTGAGAGAGATTCATAGACATCTGGATGGTAACATAAAAATTAAAAGAAATGAAATGGTTTTAAGTATAAATTTTTTGGGGTAACTATGCAACCTCTATTTTATACGTTTATAACGAAAACAGACAAGATTGTTAAAACAAAAATAATGT